>OZ024908.1:61613154-61703154 GCA_964017125.1 Flabesymbios commensalis
TATCAAAAATAATGGCCCATAGACGGCGGTTCATACCAAGTTGTAAAAGTTTATATAACATTCCATTAATCCAAACACTATCAAAAGCTTTTTGGACATCAAGGAGCGCAACATACGTCGCACCATTATTATTAGCTATTGTTTCGTGTAAAATAAGGGCTGTGGTCAAACTTGAACTACAATCATCTGCTATACCTTGCAGGGCAGAAAGCTTATCTTTATACCAGTGTTCGTAGCGTTTTAATAATAATTTATCGTACACTTTACTTAACGTACTTAGTAATGTTATACTTCTGCTGTTGTTTGGGTCGGATTGGTCTTTGTTACCTTTTGGTATCGGGACAATTACTCCACATTTGAGATTTTCTGGTCTGTACATTAAAAAGAGCATTGCTGAAAATAGCCTACTTAAAACCAGATATGTATTATTACTTGCGTATTTTAAATGTTCACTAGAAATACTATCGTATCCACAAGCTTTATTTAGTTTTAAACTACGGGATATTTTTTCAACTTCGGTTGGTAAAATGATATCAAAATTATCAGCCATATTATTTATATCTTCTTTTATATTTGCGAGCTCGGTAGACACAGCATCGTCAACAGTTTTGGCAAAGGTGGCATCTTGGTTATTTATATTGGGAGTATAAATTGACTCAAAATGAGCGCGCCACTTTTCTCTTATTGCCGTTTCATCTGTTACATACTCTCCATTATCTTTTTTAATTGGACATATATTATTTGTTTTACTCTTAGTTTTTTTTTTCACAAGCTGCCAAAAAAATTTTGGTCAATTTTCCCCGCTTCATCAATTTTAGTAATGTAATTTAGTTCGTAGTTATACTGCTCCTGACGCTGTCTGCATCTAAGAGGTTTTTTTACATTCTTTATATTTAATCCACAAGACATTTATGGCATCACGCGGTCTGCCAGCTGCTACCCACTCTCGCCATGCCTCTTTTTTAATTTAAAAAGTACATTCAATTCTCGAGACCAGTATGATTTCTTATTATTTTTGAATTTTGGTCTAGGTAACTTATTGCCTGCAGTATTCATCATTTTGTAAATATCGCTTAAGCATTGATCGACATCTATCTCGGCCCATTTTTGAATTTCTCCTAGGTGTTGTGCATTCTTCATTATATAATCATACATACTCTGTTCTAGCAAGACTGTATAGCGGGTTTCAATATTTTGTGGGGTTAGCTGGTGCCATTTTATATTGTTTTCTCTATGTTTCTTACTGCTAGGGTTTAACGCTAATGTCATTTTAATTGATAAGGAAACTGGCAAATGATCAGATGTGTTTTGAGTACAATCATCTAAAATTGAACACTGGATGATATCATTTACCAGTTGTTGGGATAGTACACAATGATCAATGTACGATAAATCGCCCCTTGTGTTTAAAAAAAGTATAAGTAGGCCCAATACTATTATTATCAAGATCCGCTATGTTCATGTTATAAGAATCTATCAAGGTTAATAGCTTAGCTCCATTGCTACATGTTTTACCCCAGGTTCTGTCATTGTCACCTTTACCAACATGACAGTTAAAGTCTCCGATTATTATAAACTCACTAAGTCTATTACTTTCCATAAACGCCATTACTTCGTTTAGGTAATCTTCAATATTATCTTTGACACATGACCGGTGAGGTAAGTATACTCCGATGATATAAACTGGACATAGGTTTTCTCTGTGAAGCATGACAATACTCATTCTGTCATTACTGGCGTACTTTATAGGTGTTACATAGCTTCTGATAGAGTTACTCCAACAAATTGCAATACCACCATTTCCAGGTACATTATTTACTCTATGCTGTACTAGATGCTTACTACAGTTACAATATAAGCTAAAATCACAATCTCTACAAATTTCATTTAATTTAAACATTTCTGCTTCATCGAGTTGATGTTCACAAATAACAACAATATCATTTTCATTCATTAACTCTTGTAGGTACGGTTTCGCAGCATTTACGCCACGGCTATTCCACGAACAAATTCTAAGTGACATAATTAAAATTGAGGGTATAACAAAAAGACAAATATGTATGTCAATTAGAGCCATAATTCTATTCTGTTGATTAAAATGGTCTATATTATAAATTATTCTAAAGTCAGCTGTTATATATACCTGTTATATATGAGATACATAAAAACAATAAAAAAACTGCTCTGTAACTGACCTGTCAAGTTCACCAAGGAATATCACTACTGATTCCACTGTATTGGAAATCAGTAAGGTCAACACACCTTGCATGTCCATTTAGACCTTCACTTTGGTCTACAATGTTACGGCGCTGTCTGATGTTCAAGTTTTTGTTATCAGCGGCTTGACGCGTGCTCTCTGCATAATGTCTATCATCTGTATCACGCCTATAAAAGTAGCGTGATGATCTCGTCTCCTGTCCACGGTAGCGTGGTTGCTGCATGTCACGTCTAGGTGGTCTGTCCTCCCATCTGCGGCAGGACATGCCATCTGGCCAGTATCCTGGTTTTAGGGACTTCTTTGCGTCATCTTCAGAGACAATGATCCGACAGCCAACCACATCATCACATCTGTGGTTTGTTATCACTGTCCCTTTTTTAATTCTGATGGCTGCTGTCGGGTCATCGTCTCGGTTGGCGTATTTCTTTACCATGTTGAGAACACCTGTCCTATCACATCCTACAGGCATGTGGATGTTCTGTATGTAGAGAGTGACGCCAGGTTCTAGTTTGGCTGCCTTCAACACCGGAGAACTTTGCTGTTTCCGTGTTTCTTGGAGAAGTTCATTTTTCTTTTCTTTTTTTTCTTTTTTGGCAGCATGTTTGGGTGTTAACCATGGTCCTTGGATCTGAGACACTTCAGAATAAGTCCTGTGCTCGCCAGAATCTGTGCTAGTTGCTCGATGAGCACTGCTAGAGCTGCTGTTGCGGCTACAGCTGCTGTTACTGCTACTGTTTTTACTGTTATTGGATGTGCCGTTGCTACTACTGTTACTAGAGCTGTCCTTCTTATTGTTTATCTCACTAGCTGCTGTGACAATGCTCAAGTCACTGGCTCTTGCCTCTTGACTAGCCTGCTCACTGTTGGCTGTGGGTGTCTAGTGTCGTGTTGAGTTCTGTGACTTCGGAGTTGATGTTGACATGTCAGGCAGAGCCGGGAATTCGAAGAGACTGACGCGGGGGGACAGTATCGTTTCCAACTGCGTTTTCAAGTGGAGGAACTGTGATATTAACATGATGTGTAGTCACCTCGTTATGATTATCGGGGCGATTTTCGCGATCCTGTTTGGGTCTCTCGCTATACGATGTTAATTTTATTTCTAGCTCAGTAATCTTATTTTCCAGTATCCCACAAATGTTCTTTCTCTCAGTTCGCTCATTCGGTAATTGAGCTTGAAGGTCGCGACACGCAGAGCTTATGTGAGCTAGCCGCTCCATCACACGTAACTTGTCAGTTTTGATAATAGGGCTAGATTTATTGCTGTCATAGCTATCTTCTTGTTCCGTGGCCTCAGGATTATGTACAGTGCTCCCAGGATTTGTGGGACCGTCATCATTACCCTTCACTGTGGCCACTTTCGGAGTAAAACGAACTGGGCTGGTATTTTCAATTTCAACAAGTTTGCACTTTATACTGAGTACGTCTTTAGGGAAGCAAGCGTAAACTCCACTCACATAAAGGAAAAGAGCGTAGACATCTCTTGAGAGAGCTAAAGTGGCATTGCTACCCTTTCTATTTTTCAAAATCAGTTTGGGTTTTGCAGCCTTCTCGCCCAACATGAGGTAAAGTTGATCATGGTAGAGGTCAAGTGCATGCTTAAATAACACATACCTAGCATGTAGAATGTCATCGTCATCAGCGTCTATCGCCTCAACCAGGGCTTCAATTGTTGATTGCTTAGGAGTCACAACAATCTGGCCTAGAATATGTGCTATAGAGCCGTCAATATCACTTAGAACAGGGTGCATGAAGTTATCACATATCCCGTCACCTTCTACAGAGCTGGTGGTGTTCGTTGACGTGTCACCTTCTCGTGATTCCATGGCTGTCAGGCTGGTTGATTCACACTGCGAGGATTAACTCTGAGTTAATCACACTCCGTCTCCATGTTGATAGTCAGTTTGCGTATACACAAAGCATGTCAGTTTATAAATCTAATATTATCCACAAAATTATTAAGATACGACAATTATAATAATATCACCAAAGGCACTGAGCTGTAATTGTCAATGTATTCAAATATCCAGATTCTTGAAATCATAGAAATATGCAAAAAATCACAAAATATAGGAGCTCGAATTGTTGACGTCTTTGTCCAGTCACGGTCATTGATAGTTTCAAACAGATAATTTATAGCGCAAGAGAAGTCTATATATATTCATTCATTCATTCATTCATTCATTCATTCATTCATTCATTCATTCATTCATTCATTCATTCATTCATTCATTCATTCATTCATTCATTCATTCATTCATTTATTCATTCATTCATTTATTCATTCCAGAATAAACAATGTCATGAAAAAAAGTAAGACCAAATTTGATTCCATTGATGTAACTTTAATGGGACTGAGATTTCTTCATTCAGCATACGGTCCTGGTGATTGTTGATATATGCTAGTTGTCATTGAGACCATCTAAACTTGTTTAGATTTGGGGGGGGGGGGGGTTACGTAAACGTTTTTTGTTACTGTTCTAGTTTACCAATCTACACATGGAAATTCAATTTCCGTTTCAATGATATATTGCATGTTGCAGTGGAGTAAATAGTCATCTCCCCATATACATAATATACGTTAAAACATAATTTGTATTACAAAGTAATAAATCAGCAAAACAAACTAGTCAACATGGTCGATGAAAACCACTTAATAAAACATAATTATTGCCCATATTTCCATTTGGCTTAGGTTTTCTGAACCCAGATATGTATTTGTTTAACACTCAGTGGTATTTAGTTTTATAAATATTGTGTATTTTTTATTTTAAGAATATAGCAGCATGTTATGAAAATGTGTGTGTTTAGCCTGGGCTAAAATCAGAAACATTAAACTTTGCTCGGCATTTAAGTTTATAACTTGTTATGCACTTGTTTTTACATAATTCGGGTGTGCTGAATGCCAATCAATCAGATAACGTTCTATATATATTATATTGTGTCCTTAACCTTCAAATTTGAAAAACAAAAATGGCTGCCAAAACCACATCTCTTCTTTTTATTTTGTGACAAATAAATTTCTGGTTTCTGCATGATTTGGAGTTGAGAAATTTATGTCTCATATTTTTCGATCAAAATGACTTTTCTTTGACCTTCAAATTCAAAATGGTTACGCCAGAACAAAATTATAGCGTTTTTATGTATCTAAACTATAATATGATAGAAAAAACACTTTTTTTATTGGAAATTTAAAAATGAACAAGGTAATATGAGAGATTTGCTTACAAGCATTCGAAACTTGGTTTAATTACATTACATTCTAACATGCTTTGATGTGCTCCGCATTTAGAATGACGTCATGATTTTAATTGTAAATATGTAAAATGACGGCCATCTTGGATTTTACGATATAATGTAGGTCAGACGATGATAAATACACATCGGACATGAGTGCTTCCAACCCCAAATCATACAAAAATTATATATTAAGCATTTCCGTGCGACAAACCGAAAAAAGAGGTGTCTTTTCCGTTTTGTTTTTCGTTCTTTTTAGGGTGAATATCGCGGTCATGTTAGATTTTTAGATTTTCAAAATTTACTCAGCAGTAATGTTTATTCCTGGTTCTCTAAGTTACAACAAATAAGTCATATTATCATGAATATAAGAATATTTAGTGGTGTAATTATAGTGACAGTGCATATAAAAAATGGCGGACATATTGAATTTGAACATGTTGAAGGTCAAATAAAGGTAAGTTCTTTACAATGACACTCGAAATAAGTTTCTCAAATAAAAATCTCACAGAGACCAAACATTGTGCTTTCATGTGTGAAAAACCATAGAAAATACGGGTTTTATTTATATATTGGCGGCTATTTGATGTTTTGCTTATTTGAAGGTCAAGGTCCCCAGATATGGAATATTATCCGACAGATTCGAATTCAGCACACCCAAATTATGTAGAAACAAGTGGATAGCAAATTATGCACTAAAATGCCAAGCAAACATCAATATTTTAGATTTCAGCCTTAACTAAAGACACACATTTCCATCCATAAAACTCTGCAATACTTTCCCATTAAAATAATTGTAACATATCTAAATATAAATAACACTCTTTTTTAAGCATAGACATATCTGGCTCAGAAAACATAGGCCAGATATGGATATGTACAATAATTATGTTATATTATGTTGTTCCTTTGACCATGTTCACTAGTTCGTTTTGTTGTTCATTTTAATTATTTCATAGTAAAAATTATGTTTGAACGTATGTTTAGAGACGACTATTTACTTTACTGCAGAGTGTAATATATCTTTAGAACGGACATTAAGTTATCTGTTATATGATATGTCGATATATGATATGTCGATTGGTTAAGCAGAATAGCAAGTACGGACGTTTACGTAACCTAACCCCTAATTCCTAACAGGTTTGAGGGTACCCCCATATAAGCGGTCAAAATAAAAAAGCTGATACCACAATTAGACTTTACGCACACCCTATAAGTGTTCAGGAAGGTTTGCTCTAACAAAATATATAGTCAGATTTTGTCAGTATGGTGGGCTGTACGGGCCGATTTTTTTCTCATGCCCATCTCTTCTACTATATGATTACCGGCTCTGAGCGATTTGACTCATTCAATGCTTGCAGCTTTTGTGTAATATAATATATGAATGTGTAGGCTGACATTGCTTGGCATATCACAGCAAACACAAAACATTTGCATAACCTTTGTACAGCGTCGGCCCAACGTCTTCGACGTTGACAAAACACTGTACAAATGTTATACAAATGTTTTGTGCTTGCTGAGATATGCCCTATCCGCCATGTCCCGATGTCTCATCTAGGCCTATACACGTAATAATATTGTCTTACCTTCTGGTGATTCCCTGTAGTTGATTCGTGGCGAGGTAACTGTGGTCTTCTTTGACATGTTGTTAGTTGTGTGGGTGAGGGGATCCAGTGTGTATGGTGCATAGACGTATTTTAGATGGTATCCTGGAGCACGATCGTGAGTTAAGTAAAGGAAGTAAAACGTCATTGTGAGTAATGTGCGATACGCGATGCTCATGAGTAGGCCTACGTAGGCCCCTATAGGATAAAGCTCGAGGAGCTCTACATTCTCATCTTCCTGACAGCCAGGCTCGCTGTTCTCGAGGTCGCAGACCAAGCCTTGCTGAATCAGTGTTATCATCCACCTATTGGGGTAGGGAGGATGATTTAGATATTGAATATTCATTAATTTTTCAACCAAATGCCAAGTTAATGGTGGCCCACTGTCTGCGACATTGGCTCAACATTAATCCAACCCTGCCGCATGTAACGTCTTGTGTCTGGTGAGATGTGGTGGGAGCTGTCTGTAATACTTCCTGTGAAATTCTCGGCCACCAGACATGTGCTGCTTAATGCAGGGCCGGCGTCGTAGACAGTAGCCGTGCATTAAAGCAGCACTCATGCCAGAGGTCAAACTTGGGTCAAACAGAAAAAATCTTTCTTGAAAGTCCCCACTCCAATAAATGGTTTTAGCACTGATTCAGCAAGGCCTCGGTCTACGACCTCGGGAGAAGCGAGCCTTGTGTGGGAAGATGTACATTCTTAGCTGTGGAAAAGGCCGAGGCCAAAGGCCTAGGACTTTTCCACAGCTAAAAATGTAGAGCTCCGAGAGTTTTAACTGACTTAAAACACATCCAACCATAATGAGGATCCCTCATAATCAACAGCTCTGTCACACGTGAATGATAATTAGCCTGTACTTGATCAACAATAACTCTCCATTCCCGGCTTAGAATGTAGTGGTCTGACAAAGCAAATAATGTAGTGGTGTGTTTTAAACATAGTCTTTTTGTCACTCCTATTGACATCATGTGTTCAACCCAAAATGTACATATGATCCAAGGAGTCAGAAGATGCCGGATGCTAATTTTTTTATGTGCAGCAATTTGTACGGTCATGGCTCTGTGATGACTATTTTGCTTGTATTATGACCATCTCGGTTTTTTACCACATCGACCATCTCTAAAAAATATTTTAAAATGTGATGACACCACTCTGTCGAGATGCCTACCGGAAATTATCAATAAAATCTTAATTCCAGGAACAATATTATAAATAGACGTTTCCTACTCTGTTATGACACCCTAGCTGTTGGCTACTATATGCTTATTGTTGATAATTAATTGTTTAACCTTGTACAAATGGCGACCATCTTGGCTTTTGCCACCATTTATATAAACTGAATGGACAACACATTTTCCCAAAAAAACCATTATTGTTGTGAACCAAATTTTCTCACAGTAGAAGAAAAATAAAACACACTTTGTGTATTTTCTTGATTTTAGCAATAACAATGGTTTGAATTTTTGTATCAGTTTTCTTGACATATCTGTTTCATTTTTTTTTTTATGATTTGCTTATGTTCAACATGATATAAACTAAGCATCCGCATTTTCTGACTTCGTGGACCCTATAATTATATGACATTTACACAAAAAAAACCTTGCCGTGAAGAACATTTTGGGTTGACCTGTCTGGCAAATAGACTAACCAGGAACACCTTTAGTCATATTTTTTACAAGACTGATCACGCAAAGTGAGGTCTGGATCTTTTCAAATTGGAATCATCATAAATGTCTTAGTTAGCTCTTTCCACTTCATTTGAAAACCTATGTTATGGGTCTACAGTCATTATAAAAGTTTTACTCTTTCAGTGAGGGGATCGACTTTAGACGTCATTATCTGACGTCTATTGACGAAAGTCGGTCCCCGCACTGAAAGGGGTAAACATGCTAATGGTTTATTTTGTTTTATTGTAGTAAATGTTTTTTATTCACAGTCACACTTAAGTTAGATACTAAAACATTTTTGATGAAAGATAATTTTACAAAGTAGGAATTGAGACCTTCCGCAATTTTACATCTGTTATCATTGCATTAAGATTTTATATATTTTTGTGATGATATACACAATTATGTGGCATAGGTATCAACTACCCGCTGTTATAAAATAACTGTCAGACGGGATGTATTTGCACTTAATTCGTGTTTCTATTTTCTGCGGGGGGGGGGGGGGTGTTTTCGTCTATTTCCTATACATGTACCACTCATTTGGGTTTAACATAACATCATGGGCTAGCCTACATTCAGCGTATCCGTTTGATTTCTGTGAGAATAATGCCATTATTATTCAGTGTTTAACCCTTGAAGCTCTAAATTAAATAATTTAAATTTTCACCCACTTGAAGTTGTGTCTCGCTACCGCGACCCACAACTTCAAGTGGGTCAAAATTGCCCATACTCGTTCAATTTTAGACCAAACATTTACAAATCTTGATGTTTGAAAGCTCACCTCATTCTCAATAACACTGATTAGATCGGCTAATAAAACTAAATAATGAAACGACTTTTGTCGTCCTCAGTGCTTTGTAGGTTAAATAAAGTTAATTTCACTGTGTTTTAGCTGACTCAGTGTCCCTCAGATACGTCATTGAGCATTGGCAGCGTGTCTGCACTGATGTAGTCGTGGAAGTAGAGGATGATAATCAAGTTGAATTATACAACGTCCTGAACGGCAACGTATGGAAGGTGAGAGATAAATGTATATAAAAAAATGATAATAACATCTGTTTTCTCTAAATTCCGAAGCATATTTTGAATGATTGATTTGTGCATAAGAGTAATAATTTCTAGATACAACTTCCACATAGATTTTTTTATTTCTACATCACTCAGATGCCATTTTAAAGATAATTATTTAAAAAAAATAATAATTTTTTTTTAAATATTTTGAAGGAGAATCTCGGCAGAATGGAGATAGAGGACACTTACAAAGGGGACTGTCTGGTGACTCAACCAGTCTCCCTGATGGAGAAATCCAAAGGTATCACTTTATATTTATCAGTGTTTATTTGTAGCCGTGTGTTTATACGACACTAATAATACCACAGGTTGGATTCTAGAGTGATCAAATGCGGGAACGTATAAAATACGTATTATTTCTGTAACAATACGCACCTGATCACTTGTATTAACCCATTAACACCCATATTATTTAATTAAAATTTTTACCCACTTGATGTTGTGCCTCGCTGACGCGATTCACAACTTCAAGTGAGTGAAAATTATTCATATTTGACAAAATGAAATCTTGCTGATTGATGTCACGTTTTATCTTTAACGTGTGGAAAAGCTGGTATGTAATGTACTAAAAAAAACGAATGTATTGTCAGAAGCGGCAGTTGAAGGGTTTAAATAGACATGGTAATATTTCTTCATTTGAAGTATAGAAATGGTAAACAGTGTTCAACGTATATTATTCAAAACATATTTACCATTTAAATTCTGCATTACTACATATAATTTTCCAAGTATTTGAAGCTGGCATTTCTAGATTTAGATAAATGAAAAATATACTTACGTTTGAAAAATGAACCTTTTAAAGTAGACAATTATGTTTGACATCTGAAATTAGGCCCAACGCACATTTGCTAAATTTCAGTCAATAATTTATAGTAAAAAGCAGTTGGAGTTCGCTTAACCCTTAAAGCGCAGAAATATTTTTTTGCAAAAGTTGTTTTCAATTTGATATTTCAATATGATATCTCATAAATCGCTCAGTCAGCTCTTTCCGCTTTATTTGAATACCTATTTTATAGATGCACGGCCATCATAAATATTTTACTCTGTCATTGCGGGGATCGACATTAGACGTCAGAATCTAAAGTAAGTATTGGAAACATTTTTGACCTTTGCCCGACTACAACCGATGTATACTACAAGTAGGTTTGCTAATAATGCACATAATTATTTTATTTCACTTTGACAGGTAATCTCCGTATGGTGAAAGATGGATCGGTGATATTTATCCCCTCCTACCTTAACATGACAGTATCTGTACTGAAGCCTGTATCAAAAGCAGGAAAATCTTCTCTGAATACATGGATTAAAAAACTCGGACTATCCGCTTCTTCAAATGTTAAGAGTTTGGATGCGTCAGAATCGAGTGAGTGTAAATTTTAATTGTTATGGGTATACGGCCATTATATATAACTGTTTCAGTGCGGGGATCAACTTTAGACGTCAGAATCTGACGTCTAAAGACGCCAGATTCTGACGTCTAAAGTTGATCCCGCGCTGAAGGAGTTATTACCTTTTTGCTCAGAGTGTATTATATTCATAACCTGTAATCATAATCTGATTGAATATGGAAGCAGAATAATTATCACATCTCCCCCTGGCAAGACTTTACACACGTGGAACAACGTCGTCCGGCGTCTTACCCACAAGTAAAGGGGAAGAACGCGAATTTGACTTCAGTTGTATCTGCAGTGTTCTCTTTTAGTACTTATAAACTATTCCATGCGCTCAGGCTGCGTATGAATGTTAGCTGTCGATAATAAATAGCTTATGGATACTTTGCATTGTTTGGCTTCAGGGGTGTTGCTGGTTCCTGATGGAGTAACTGCTGGAGATTATGAACTGCTGCGTCCTACAAATAATACAACAGAAAGTATGTCATCAACGACAGCCATCGACACCCAAGGACGATTCTCAGCTGAATATATTGACATGTCAGAAACGCATGTGTCACCAACAAGATATATGAACATCAACACGGCGGAAGCTATGTCGCAATCATACCCACCCAGCCAACATCTCGAAAAAGATTCCATCAACCACACGTACATGAATGACTTGGTAGATTCCGTACCTTCTATGCCAGCACCACCACCACCACCACGTGGATCACCAGCTACTCTACCAAGACACAATTGGAATCATACAGATGATTACATCAAGGCCCAGAATGGTTGTTGTAGGAAAAAAGCTCCTGCTACAAAGAGTGAGAATCATGCGATTAAAAATGAGAAGACACCACAAAGTCATTCAACACAGGTGGATGTGGATGGAGTTATTGATCACACGACTGGGTCATTAGGCTTGGTAGCGAAACTACGAAGTCAACTGACAGAATCTAGTACTGCAAAACGCCCTGCAAACCTCACACACTTCTCTATGCAATCACCCCCGGACAGTGCGACAAAAGTGACGGCAGTGATTCAAGTCCCTAAAATAAAACCATCAAGCTCGTCAGTAGCCTGCAACTCCTCTCAAAAAACAAACTCTAAGGATGCCTGTGTCGTGGGTGCTTTCACGAGCCCCAATAACATGAAACCGAAGTCACATTTACCATATGTGAACGGCTCAATCACGACTGATTCAGTTCAGCGACAACCAGATACCCTTATCGTGAAACGTTTTGGGGATAAAATCACAAATGGTGGCCGTTTTGTCGATCAACATAAATGTGATGACAAACCAGGAGTTAGAGGGTGCATAAATATTATAGAGATTCACAAACACAAAGTCAATAATATGTCTGACATACAGAACAAAAGTATGCCTTCAGATTCTCCACAGAAAAGCTCACAATTTGCTGAGCTTCTTTCCACTTTTAATTCAACCGCTTCATCTTCATCGAATACCCCTACCAAAGTCAAAAGCAAAACCAAAAAGGAAAACGAGCTCGCCGAAATGTTTAAGCTGATTAGAGGTGTCAGTGTGTCACAGGAGCATCCAGACAAAAAAACGAGCTCGTGATGAAAGTGTTCAATTAAGTTATAGAAGTCTAGAATTATATGTTGCTGGGTCATAGACGATATGAACTTGAAAATAGTTATATTTGTTTGGTCCAAGTAATTCAATTCAATTCAGTTTATTTATTCATGCTTGAAACATACATACATGCAAATAATTATAAAAATGCAAAAGCGACCTGCAAAAGGCTTATGACAAGCCGCTTCCACGCAGGCCACCCTTTAATAAAGTAATATATTGTTTCTGAAAAACTGCATACATCGCGGGAAGACGGAGAGACAAAAAGACGGCCAATAATAAAATAGTAACATTAATGCGGAGGGAGAAGCAGACAAATACGAGTGTAGTCTATGTATCAACGAAAAAACAGAGACACAAATTAAATATATTAGGAACGTTAAAATTAGCGGACTGCATGGATATAAAATATAATAATACGATCTTCTATAATAACCTTCACCTTGACCAAAAATAGGGCCAAAGAGGGCCAGCGTCCAAAGTGCACCGTGTATTACGAAACAGCAATTTTTGAACATATATAGCAGTTTGGTATTAAACACATTGAGTTGTATTCATTTACAAGGAAACATTTAAGATATACTGAAAATCCTTTTCGACTATAAGTTTTTATTTTATCTGTTATAATGCTGCTTGAATTATTTAAAATATCCGGAATACAAAAACGCATACATTTTTGAGCAAAAACATGTTTCACTCTTGTGCAACTGAGTAGTTTTTTTTGTCTGATGTCATGATGGTAGATTACTGGTTGTAAAAGTGAAGACATGTTAATGAAATATGCAGGTAAATTGTTATTTATCAGGTCAAAACAAAACGTTAACAGTTGAAGCTTAAACATACCATCAATTTTAAGCACATTTAGCTTCTTAAAGAGGGGCTCGCTGTGACAGAGGTAACCACTCGAACATATAATTGGCATGGCTTTCTTCTGTAATTTTAAAATTCTTTCCTGGTTGAAAGCCTAGCACTTAAAACCATAAAGTATATGTGGTTTAATCAGCCCAATCTATATGGTTAAAATAATTTTAGAAAGAACCATGTGTTTAAGCCGGTACATAATTCCTATAATATTTAAAATTTTAGAAGCTATTTTGTTTATGTGTGAATCCCATTTTAAATGCTTGTGTATTGTTAACCCTAAAAAATTAAATTCATCAGCAAATTCTATTTTGATATTTTCAATCTCTATATTTGGTATATTGACTTGTTTTTGAGGCATATGAAATACCATGAATTTGGATTTTTTTATGTTGATTGATAAATTGTTCAACTTTAACCAGTCTGCAACTTTTGTTAATTCTATATTTAAATTTTTGGAAATATAATTATCAAAAACATCCAATGTGGAGTATAAAATAGTATCATCAGCATAAATAATCATCTTAAACAGTTTACTGGCATTGCATAAATCATTGATATATATGATAAATAGAAGAGGGCCCAATATAGACCCTTGAGGTACACCAGTGGATATACGATACATATCAGAATTAGTTTTATCATAAGAAACATATTGGGTTCTATTTTGTAAATAGTCTTTAAAAAGATTTAACTCTACTGACTTTATACCATAATAATTTAATTTCTGAAGTAAAATAACGTGATCAAGAGTGTCGAATGCCTTTGAGAGATCTAAGAAAAAAGATATCGGTATTTTGCCTTTATCAAGGTCTTGAGTGATTCTATCAATTAGTTCAATCAATGCTAACTCAGTGGAATGACCAGCCCTGAAACCATACTGACTGTCATATAAAAGTTTATGTTCATTTAAATGTGTACTCAATTGCTTGAAAATTATTTTTTCCAAAATTTTAGATATCGAGGGAAGGAGTGAGATTAGACGGTAGTTTGATATATCGTTCAAAGACCCTTTCTTATGAATAGGTATTACTTTAGCTATCTTTAGTTTTTCTGAGAATATACCGGTATTTAAAGACTGATTAAAAATACATGTGAGACCTGATATTATTTCTGTTTTAATTGCCTTTATTAATCTCATAGAAATATCATCAAAACCTGTACTAGATTTATTTGGTAAATCATTAATTATTCTAAGTATCGAAATGTCGTCAATTTTCTCAAATTGAAATGTACAGTTATGCGTGCCAGTTAGAAAGTCTTTAACGTTAATGTTTTTAGGCATTTTTATTGTTTTAGCGAGGTAAATTTCTCGGATCTGTTCAACGCTTGAAAGTTCAGACAAACACGCATCGTTTGACGAAAAAAGGCTAATATATTTGAAATGGCCGCCAAATTGTCAAAAAAAATACGTTGACCTGATGCTGGTCTGATGCTGGCCCAGCGTCGTAGACGGTGGGCCAGCATCAGACCAGCACCATAATTCACCACACATATAAGTATAACACGCTACGTCAGCCACTTTAATTAATCGCAACATTGACCAAACTTAAAGAAGGATATTTCCTACCACCATGAAAAGCTATTCCAATTAATGAGAAACGCCTGCCCAATGCCGATGGACTGTTCCCAGCAGACACAAGACGTTGAATCAATGTTGGTTTAACGTCGGTCCACGTCCACGACGCTGGACCAACGTTAAACCAACATTGATTCAACATCTTGTGTATGCTGGGTTACGTTATCCTAACCTTTAACCAACATATATATGTTAACCTTCCGTGTCTGTTATCTCCAAAAATTGCTGAAATCTGCAATCAGTACTCCACTCCTCTGGTGAAGATGGGTGAAAGAGTTTATTTATTGCGGGCCCCATCTTCCCTACCAGGCAAAGACATCACAGACCGAGTGCCATCGGCTTTGAATAGTTTACCTTTGGACATCTGGGTGGGGGCGGGGGCCCTAGGGTAGTGGTTAGCACCGCTGCCTTTCACGCCAGAGTCCGGGGTTCGGTTCCCGGTCTCGGCGGTTTGAAAGAAACAAAATTGTTTCTTCCCCATCCACGTGTGAAAGTTAGTATTGTGGGGAGCCTCCGTGACCGAGAGGTAGCGTGCTCGGCCTCAGACCGCCAGGGCTCGAATTTCGAATCCTGTGTCTGGAGGACAGTGTCATCTCAATCATCTCACCATCCTCAGGAGGTTCTCCTGGCCCAGTTTAGCCTATATGTGCACAAAGGTGGCCTAAAGCCCGATTCATTTCATTTACATCTGGGTGGAGTTTCACTAATCTATTTTTAGCCCCAAATGATCTTTAAATAGAAATTTATTTTTAATAAAAAGCTGATTGTTTCACGACACATAATTTGACCGTTTCACTACAATTTTTAGGTCGAAATATTTAATCGTAGAGATGAGTTTTAAAGAATAGTCGGGGGCACTCTTTAGATAGTTAAGAGTAAAAAATATAGAAATTGAGAAAAAAACGGCTTTAAAGTTGACCAATAAAGTACTCTAAATTTCAACTGCATTATTTGTCATCTTTGATCTCATTTTTGTCAATTTGTCAATTTTACCCCAAATAAAAAAAAACAGCATTTGACGTGTTTAACGGTTCTGGGTAATTTGTTTTTTTCGAAGTTCACACAGTAACGATAAAGGTCAAGGTAAATAGCTAACTCAATGTTTAGAGTATTCGACATATAGTCTGGGAGCCAAGTTTCAAAAAGCTGCTAGTTTTTGAGTTCGCTTGACCCAAAAGTGGCAAAAAAGTCTGATATGTGCGTATGACAGGGAAATATCCCTGGAACATTAATAGGGAGGGCGTAGAAGTTGATCGTGGAAGCAAAGTTTTTAAAATGAGGAATGTTCAAGGGTACCATCGAGCCCCAAAGACTCTACATTTTCAACCCCAGGTTATTAAAAACCCAAACCACAATTGTTATAAACAATTTTTAAATCACTGTCGACTATACTTCTCTTTTATTAAAGATAAGATGACAAATTATTAGAGTTTTATTTTTTTCACAAAACATAAATCCATCTTTAGAGCGCTGAAAATCAATATTAAAAAAACAATTAACACAGTTCGTAGAATGTAATTTTGCCGTTTTCTGTACATCTATATGACTATGATTATGCTAATGTATGAAAAATGTATCATTTGGTACATCGGCCATCTGATAATACTATATCAAATTTAAACAATCCTATATTGTTGTGTGAAGGTCAAAAGAGCGGATGGGGTACTCTGACACGTTACATTTTTTCAACCCCTGTAATACCATAATCATCATTATTATGGTTCTAAACAATTATAATACCACTCTGGCCACATTTTGTCATTGGATATATTCCGGGTGAAACAGATGTGAAGTTTAGAGTTTTTTCTTAAATGTAAACTCACCCTTAGGGCACTGAAAGTCAATATTTCAAAAAAACTTGAACACAGTTCGTAGTATGTAACTTTCCGTGTCTTGTGAATTTGTATGATCATGAGTATGCTAATGTCTGATGACCTCATTTGATAAATATGTCATCTGCTATGTCAAGTCAAAAAAATCATACCTTGTTGCATCAAGGACTTATGAGGTCAAAAGTCCAGATGGGGTACTCTCACTAGTTAAATTTTGTCGACCCCTTGTAATAACAAAGTTATCATTCTTACAGTTATAAAACGCTTTATTTCTACTCATGCACATTTTGTCATTTACTATACTCCGGACGAAACATATGTGGAGTTTTAATTTTTTTTCAGACAACGAAGACCCACCCTTAGGGGGATGAAAGTCAATATTAAAAAAAAATTAACCAAACGTCCAGATGAGGTATTCTCAGTTATATTTTTTCGATCACTTTGTATTAACAAAATCTTTTTTTTTATAATTATAAACAGCTTTAATAACACTGTTGCTGCATTGTGTCATTGAATACATTCAAAACGAAACATATTAAGTTTTGATATTTTTGACAAAATATATCGAATCTTAGAGGTCAACAGGTGCTGCGTAGTGCAGCATAGTGTCAGTTCTTGAATATTACATGCCATAACTAAAATCAACTGCAGCATAATAATATTTCAGAAGTATATATATAGATATATATATACATTGCAATGTTTCAATACATGTGTGTCTCCTAAATGCAAGTCTTTTATGCTGAATCATATTATTTATATAACATCCTGCTCTATTCACTTGGATAATTAGCACCATACAACACCAGCATTGCCGTTATCCAGAGACACTGCTAACAAGCCCAGTGATTTAAAGTGAAATAATTGTGGGGTCGAGTGTAGCATACCATTCAGCCAACGATATACTACTACTACTATCTGCATTATGCCTCTTCTCATTTAAATATATTTTATTGGTGTATGCCTTAAATTCACAATGATGGCATCGGACATTACTTTTTTCAGACGTTTTTCTCAATATGTGGCTTTAATCTTTGCGAATAACTGCTGCCATCGAAAGTTTATCATGAGCAACGTCTTAAAACTTTAAACATTAGGAAAAGTCAGTGATTGTTCCTAGCTGTTAGCTCCTGGTGGGAAAGGACTTCTAGAACGTAACTGACTTCTCAATGGTTCTGGGCGGGGGCCCTAGGGTGGTGATTAGCACCGCTGCCTTTCACGCCAGAGTTCGGGGTTCGGTTCCCGGTCTCGGCGGTTAAAGAAACAAAATATGTTTCTTCCCCATCCACGTGTGAAGTCAATATTGTGGGGAGCCTCCGTGACCGAGAGGTAGCGTGCTCGGCCTCAGACCGCCAGGGCTCAAATTTCGAATCCTGTGTCTGGATGACAGTGTCATCTCATTCATCTCACCATCCTCAGGAGGTTCTCCTGGCCTAGTTTAGCCTATATGTGCACAAAGGTGGCCTAAAGCCCGATTCATTTCATTTTCTCACTGGTTTTTCGCCTTTATGTGCCCACAGTATCATATATTTTCTATATGCGACCAAGTACATAATAGTATACGTATAACAGTACTATATTAATAATATAAATCTCTCATTAAATACACTTGGCTAGTATCAGCAAACTCATACTACCCATCGTTTGACCATTGGCAACACCTCACCATATGCTATGGGCATCAATGAGCCTCGTAATGCACATTTCAACCAAGGAGTCTAGAATCCTTGTTCAACTATCAGTGGGACAGATCTATATCTGCTACCATTGAAACCCCTTCTAATAACTAAAATAATGCTAACAATCTAAGTCTATCAGCATGTAGTCCCACACGATCCAAAACACATTACTGACTGTGATGTAAGACAGATTTGTATGCCACCTGGTGATGAATAATGTCTTTTAAACACGTTCGACCAGTGCTCTAGCTGTGTTAAATTATTTTGAAATATCGATTTTTAACGATCTAAGGGTGGGTGTAAAACAATAAAAGCTTCAGAAGTGTTTTGTCCTGCATGTATTCAATGACGAAATGTTGAAAGAGTGTTAATAAAGTTGTTTATAGCTGTACAAATGAGGATTTTGTTGTCACATAGGGTCGACAAAATGTAACTAGTGAGAGTACTCCATTTAGACCTTCGACATCATAAATCCTTCATGATAGAACCAGGTGATAGATATACAAAATTAAGACAAGAGACATTAGCATGCTCATAAACATACACATGTAGAGCAAACGAAAGAGTTATATTCTACGAAATTTGTGGGGGTTTTTATTGGAAATATTGACTTTCAGCGCTCCAAGGGTAGGCTCAAGTTTTCTAAAAAAAATATCATAACTTCACCTATGGTATGTCCGAAATGTATTTAATGGCAAAATGTGACAAGAGTGCTATTAAAGTTGTTTATACCTATAAAAATAAAGAATCTATTTATCACAATGGGTCGATAAAATGTAACTAGTGAAAGTAGCCCATCCGGACCTTCATGCAACAACTTATGGGTTGTCAAATGGGACATAGTGGTACCAGATGAGTGATTGACCAAATGAGGTAAGCTTACCTTTGCATGCTCATAATCATGCAAATTTACAGGAAACGGAAAAGTTACATCTGGAGAACAAAGCTACCTTTAATTTGGAATATTGACTTTCAGCGCGTAAAGGGTGGTGTTTAATTTCGCTGAAATATTTTAAAACTTTAGTAACATATCATTCTGTATGTTATAAAAGAGAAATAGGATTTACAATGATTTGAAGATTTTTTAAAACCTTTGAGTTTTGAATTTTTAATTACCTGGTGTTTTAAAAAACGCAGTATTTAGGCTTGAGGGTACCCTTGAACATCCCTTATTTCAGGGACTTTGCTGCAACAGTAAAGTTCTACACCCACCTTAATGATGTCCTAGGGACATTTTCCTGTCATAATAACAACTCAGACCTTTGCTACTTTTTGGGTCAAGCACACGTTACAGGATTTGGCTTCCAGACTAATATTTTTACACCCATTTGTTCAACCCGTGATAATTTTTTTGTGAACTATGAAATTGAAAAAGAGGTGGACGGGCTTAGGATGCTGCTTAATATATTTTTGCAACTGAGAACCATCAAGGTCACGATAATTTTGACAAAGGTCAAGGTCGGCAGCAATTTTTATTTCCAAAATTTCTTTATCTTTTAAAACAATGAAGCGATTGTCATTATTTAAAAATAAAAAATGTAGGTATTTAACGATACTAGATACACTAGTAATATTTGTATAACTGAGAAATGTCAAGGTCACATAAATTTAGCCAAGGTCAAGGTCTACAGCCATTTAGAATAGGAAAACTTCTGAAGCAATAAAGCAGTAGTCATGATTCAAAAACAAAATATATGTATTTAACAATGCTGAATTCGCTAGTAATATTTCATAACTGATAAATGTCAAGGTCACATTAACTTAGCCAAAGTCAAGGTCGGCGGCCATTTTGCATGTTAAAACATCTCTATCTTTTGAAGCAATAAAGCAATAGTCATGATTTAAAATACAAAGAAATAGTATTTAACAATGCTGAGTCCGCTAATAATATTTTCATTGCCGAAAAATGCCGAGGTCAGATTAATTTTGCCAAGATCAATGTCGGCGGTCATTTTGAATAATAAAACTTCTCTATGCTTCAAAGCAATAAAGCAATTGTCATGATTTAAAAAGCAAAATGTCAGTATTTGTCATGATTCAGAAAGCAAAATATGGGTGATTAACGATACTTAGGCCTAATCCACTAGTAATATTTTCATAGCTGAGAAATGTCAAGGTCACATTAATTTATCCAAGGTCAAGGTCGGCGTACATTTTGAATAGCAAAACTTCTCTCTTTTTTTAGAGCAATAGTCATGATTTAAAAAGCAAAATATAAGTATTTAACATTGCTGAATCCGGTAGTAATATTTTCATAAGTGAGAAATGTCAAGGTCACATTAATTTTGCCAAGGTCAAGGTCGGCGGCCATTTTAAATAATAAAACTTCTCTATTCTTCAAAGTATTGTCAATTGTCATCATTTAAAAAACAAAATATGGGTAATGAACGATGCTGAAACCACTAGTAATATTTTCAAAACTGAGACATATCAAGGTCACGTTAATTTAGCCAAGGTCAAGTTCGGCGGCTATTTTAAATAGCAAAACTTCTCTATCTTTTGAAGCGATCAGAGTTGGGGTCAATTCCTTTTTATCAATTCCAAATTCCATTCCAATTCCTTTTTATCAATTCCTGAGTCAATTCCAATTCCTTTGGTTTTGAGAAAAGTCAATTCCAATTCAATTCCAATTCCTAAAAAGTCAATTCCTTATCAATTCCACCCAAGAATGAGACTTTTGATACACATAGAACAGCAGTATAATTACTTGAAATAAAATAAAATAATAACACCTGATATAAAATAAAATACTTGTTATTTATTATTTTGTAAACATATTTAAACATGTTACATTTACTAAACTTCAATATTAGTAGAGTGGAGTACATCTTTAATACCTGATGACGGAGCTGTGTTATTTCTATAGACTAACTGTTACGCCAAAATTGCCATCAACACGGCAGTGTAATTAACACAATGTCTCGCGACAAGCCGTGCTACTTGAAACTCTGATAAGTCTGCCCCTGTGGAGGCTACGGCGTGTCGACCCACACCTCACTCAAATAAACTCGTATTAAAAATAAACCAACGTAGGATCTATTGTTGTATTTCAATTGATGCAATTATTCACATTATTTATTTTCCGATTATACTATTTTTTATATTTAATTCTAGCGTGTGGCGAATAAATATACCCTAAGAAAATATATCAGGATAACCTCTAAAGCACAAAAGGCATATAAGCGAAGTAATCAAAGGGTCAATTAGAGCGCTTGGCTACGTTGCATAACTTCCTTCCTACTAACACTGGATGTTAACCCGATGTTGCTTTAATGTTGCTCCACCGTCT
Source organism: Flabesymbios commensalis (assembly GCA_964017125.1). Classification (NCBI taxonomy): domain Eukaryota; kingdom Metazoa; phylum Annelida; class Polychaeta; order Terebellida; family Flabelligeridae; genus Flabesymbios; species Flabesymbios commensalis. The sequence goes on from OZ024908.1 coordinate 61,635,168, forward strand.
TCAGCGCTTTCCCAATATTAAATCAGCATTGGCTCAACATCTATTGGAAACGCATCCGTTTCAAGGTCCCGATATTTCTTTTGTTCTACCAACTCGAAGGACAAGCGATAGTTATGTTCTAAGCCATTCATTCACCTAAGTCTAATCATGACTCGTGATTGTTTTATAAAGTGTAGACGTCCAAATGACAAAAATATAACAAATACGAGAATTAAAATTATGCCCATGAGACAAGCATTACTTTTTAAATACAAATGTTAAAAAATGCTGTTAAGTGACACAAAAGGGATAGTTAAACAGTTTGATCATCCTTGCGCGAATATATAAGGAAAACATTAATAAAAATAATAGTACAATTATTTCCAGAACTTTAAGCCAGCAAATACGAAACATTGACTCAATGTTGATATAATGTTGGCCCGTCGTTTCCGATGACGGCCCAAGATTAAACCAACGCCGGCTCGGCGTCACATTTTGATGATAATTCAGCAACTCGATGGTGATTCTCTAACACTATACAGTAGGTGCTGACACTAGTTGAGTTGTCATGAGTCGCACTTCCCGGCAAAACTGTTACCGGCTGGTTACATCAGTCCGCGGGAGTAAATCAAGGGTGTATAGTAGCAACAAGTAACAAATAACAAGTATATACGCACACACAAATCTTTGATAGTTAGATTGAATTGTTCCAACTTAGCAGGGGCAATCTTGTTACAACTATTATTTGGATTACACATCACAGTCTTATTTAATCTTGATGGCCATAAGTTATTTAAATAAGTATTTTTACATAACTTAAATAAACCTTTTAATATAAGTTTATTATTATTAGAATACACATATCAATCAACATAGATCAGGTAAAATTCTACTGCAATGACAAAAGTGATGATCACTCATGTGCTTAATAGCGCTTAAAAAAAAACATGGATAAAAAAAGTCAATTCCTTTATCAATTCCGGGCATTTTTTGTCAATTCCAATTCAATTCCAATTCCTTTTTTTTCAATTCCAATTCCTAGTCCAATTCCTGGAATTGAGTCAGGAATTGAGCTCAATTCCCATTCAATTCCGGAATTGACCCCAACTCTGGAAGCGATGAAGCAATAGTCCTGATTTTAAAAGCGAAAAATGAGTATTTAACAATGCTGAATCCGCTGGTATTATTTTCATTACCGAAAAATGTCAAGGTCACATTAATTTTGCCAAGGTCAAGGTCGGTGGCCATTTTGAATAATACAACTTTTCTATGCTTCGAAGCAATAAAGCAACTATCCTGATTTAAAAAGCAAAATAAAAGTACTTAACATTGCTGAATGCGCTAGTAATTAAAAAAAACGAGAAATGTCAAGGTCATAAAAATTTTGAATATAAAAGTATACATTGGTGTTTTTTTCCGAAACTGAGCAATATCAATGTAAAAATATTTTGCAAAGGTCTAGGCTGGCAGCCACTTTGATTATCCATGTCGCTTCTGTGGCTTTCATTATTTTACTGCTACTACATGTATTAATTAATCACCAATGACATACCACATGTAACTATTGAATCACTAGTAATAAAGTTGTACTTTCACGTTTACCAGCGCTGGTGGTCATTTTTCACCTTTAATGTCCTATAATAAGGTTTTCGAGATTACTGGTGGCTGTAATGACATTATATATATAAAAAAATCTGAATCTTGAAAAAAAATCTTTTTAAATCCTATAATTATACACCCTACAATTTCGAAATGTCGTCAATGTGGTTAAGATTGCAATAAGGGTAGGGAAGTTTTCTGATTTAACGGTATCAAAAACTGTGTCACGACAAATTTGCACCAAAATTTCGGTATGGAAAAGGTTGAAAAGCTTGGGTAATATGCCTCCAGCACTCATTTTAGGTGCTCTAAAAAGGCTCTTCACAGGTCCTTCGGTTGGCCGGTGTGCTTCCACATTGTTTTACCCCTAGCTACGCCCCTGTGCGCACGCAATCAACCTTATGCACTGAGACGAGGGAGCTGCTGACGTCAGTCACCGCCGCTGATTATTATTCATTGTACCATCTCTCGTCCACCTGGGCCCGTATTCTCGTACAAGTTACGATATATCGTAGGCTTCTGATTGGTCGAGATGGCGATATATCGTAACTTGTACGAGAATACGGGCCCTAGGCCCGTATTCTCATACAAGGTACGATAAATCGTAGGCTTCTGATTGGTCGAGATGGCCATCTCGACCAATCAGAAGCCTACGATTTATCGTAACTTGTACGAGCATACGGGCCCAGTGTGGTATGTACATGTTGCCAAGGCTAAAGCTGCGCTTTCCGTGGGTGTTGCCTTAGCTGGATAAGATGTCCTATAAGCAAAACATAGGCTATATTAGTGACGCGAGCTGACAAAATGAGTCGCAAATCACATATTTAATTATTAGAGCTCTAACTAAATATTCAGCTAGACCCTGTTTTTTTTAATAATAGATGCATAGTTCGACATTTTTTGTAAAAGTCAACAGTATACGCCGAATGATTTGATCATTAGGATTTTTACACCTCATGAATAGTTATACCTTATTAGCGCTTGTTACCGTGGTGACATGTAAATTGAAACAAAAAGCACTGATTGTAAAATAAATGTGACTAAAATTGAAATAACAGATAAATTTAAAATATTTTTTTCACCATGTATATCTATTTCTATGTCACACCATTTTACAATTTCCAAATAAATCTTATGAAAATAAAAACTTATGTAAACATTAGAAACAGGTGAAATCAAGGTCACTTTAGCTTTCAGGAGCCCTAGCACATGCAGCATCATTTTCATCAAGTTCCGTGCGGGTACACATAATATGTAGTCTATGCCCACTGCTTTAAGTTTCAGTTCAATAAAAATGAGGCTGTGAATTATAATTTCATACGATTATTTCACCACTACGACTGTGTAAGGCGGGAAACAATGACAAGTAAGTGGTAACGTGACTCAAAAAGATCATTGACATGCTGAACTACGTCAACGAAAAACTATCCTGCGAAGAGCTTAGGATTCGATAGCATAACGTTAAATAAAAATTAAAAGTTGACTTTAATTTTTGAAAATTTGCTGCTGCACTATAATGACTCTAAAAAATGTAAACCGAATGAAAGAGACCGCCCTTAATTGGTATGGAAACGCACAGACTGTCTGCCCAACGCTGGTCGACAGCATCAACTTGTTGCTCAATGTTTTGCTCCAATAAATTAAAATAAACAAAATAGAATGCAGCTGTCGCATTATTTGTTCGCTTTATAAAGTATGAGATCCAAATATAGATTTTTGCGAAAGGCTTTGAGGTCACCCTTATTCCGAGACGACTAGAAGCAAATGCCACTGGATTACGCAATGGCACCATCATTTTTCGGATTCTGGACATCTCAACGCAGAATAAAACTTTTTTAAACTGGAGATATCTGTTGTGCGTTTGACACGAAAGGGTCGGGAAATTATTGTATTCTTTTTATTAGCTTCTCATTATACGGGAGAACACTCCAATAAATTAAAAAACAAAAAAGAATGCAGTTGTCGCATAGTTTGTTCACCTTATAAGGTATGAGATCCAAATAATTATAATGGTCATAGATTTTTGAGAATGGTTTTGAGGTCACCCTTATTGCGAGACGACTAGAAGCAAATGCCACTGGATTGCGCAATGGCACCATCATTTTTCGGATTCTGGACATTTCATCGCAAATTTTGATACATGACAAATCTTGTTACTTTTTCGTGACCTCTATTTCCTCTAATAATGGCTAAAGTTTATTGCCTTCTGCTGTTCTAGGAGGCCTACACCCGATATCAAATACTATTTGTTGGCATTCATCAGTCCCATACAAATAAAGATTCGTTTTTCTGTCATATTAAATGCTATTTTTTTAATTTATATTTGTTTTAAAAAAAGTTGTCTTTTATCATGGAGCATGTACGCTCAATGTCACATTTTTATGTTCAGTCAGAAATACTTGTATTTGTTTAAAATTATTTTGATCCCACTGGCATATATATAATTAATTATTTAATTTTTTTTTTTGCTGCCAGATTTAGGCCTACGCGTTGTTATTCTCGATTAATACATTTTTTTAAAATTAATTTATCATTTAGCATTATTAAGTGTACAGTTAATACAATAATAGTAATTACTAGATGTGATCACCGCATACTCACTAGATGTCCTGACAAGCGAAAAAGTCGCTTCGAGGCAAGATTAGACTATGTTCCATTCATTCTCCACACATAGATGTCGCTTTGGTAAACCCCAAACTGCCTTTTATCTCTGAGGTCAGAATGGGTTCCATTACCACTCTTACATGCGATTGATACATATGTACGGTATACCCCCCCCCCTTCCGAGCTAGTGCTTCCCGCCATTTTTTCAACTTTAAACTCATTTCGTCAGATAAATACATTAATTTCCTTCCAATTTACCATGAGCCTTTTTTATGTCATGGAGCAATAAATAATTTTCCCCAATCAAATTCGCATGAAATTATTTATTTATTATTATTGATTAAATTACAGGGTGTATACATTTTAGCAAAGATGTTATTTCTGAAATATGTGCCCTGTTATACATTCAATAATGCAATACATTTCTAAAATATTGTAGTAGCTTAGTAGCATTATGACATATTGACATTTACACGGGATAATAATACAATGTGTAAGCACAAGCTTTTTAAAAACAATTTAAAAAAGATGACATGGGAAAAACAATACTTTAAAGTGCACAATATTTGTAATACGCTACCATATCAGCATACAAATATAGGATATAAAATATAGGTTTGTATATAGTCCCAAAAAAGTATGAATGTATTATGTGTCAAAACAATACAATCGCACATAAAACGTAATACATACATTGGTAGATGCGTAAAATAGTTTAATTTTCGTATTCAGATCACTATACTATACTAGATCACTATACTATGCTATTTCAATCACGACAACAGAGTAGTACCTCATAATCAATATTAGACTGAAAGAAAAAACAATCCCGAGATCAAGGAGAAAATCTTTTCATTACAGATTTTTGAAAACCGGCGAAAGGACCCACCTCGTCTGAAACTAAAACAGTCTGAAAAATCACTAAACCTAAAAATAAAACAAGAAGAACATAAAATAATTTTGAGGGGAACAGCCATCCATACCTTGTGGTAATACCCTATGTCAGATCATGAAAGCGTGAGCATGTAGACTAATGTCAGTCTGCTCCGAGCAGTATTTGAGAGACTGCCTCCGGCCTAAATTCCAACCATGCAGACAATGCTCCACAGTACGACATTCGCAGATTATCGTTCATAGATCGATCGCTTAAGGTGCCATTTGTTTTTGTAAGTATTTAAAAAAATGTTTTTAAACGAATACATAGAATCTAATTTACGAATTGTAGGAGCTGATTCCAGACTAAAGGACCGCTGTGCTGAAGTGAAGATGTATAAATAGCTTTATTGGCTTTAGGCAAAAATAGTTTATTGTCTGGTGGAACGACACGCAATCTCACTGGTCATGGTAAACTTATCAGTAATACAATCAGGCACTAAGTTGTTGAGTGATTTAAAAACAAGCAGACCTACAAAGTAATCTCTACGCTGTTTTATATTTAACCACCCCAAATCTTCCATAATATTCACACCTCTAATGTCCCAGTTAAATTATTTGCAATAGTCCGCGCAGCACGATTTGTCTAAGATGCCTCAGTAGTCCGATTTTAGGTGAAATTGTTCTACAAAGCCTGTCAATATGATTATTCTAATTAAGTTTGGAATCAACATCAATACCAAGGCATTTCATAGTATTACCTGGAGAGATTGTTTCGCCATCAATATGTATATTTAGTTTGACATGCATTAACATAGGATTTGTCGTGATAAGCATAGAGTATGATTTCCTTCGGTTCAGCATTAATCTGTTTTTTTTTGTAGAACTATTTTACAATATTGTCAACATTAGTTGGAATAATTGCTTCAATCTGCTTAAGTGAATACCATACCTTCCGAGTTTTAAAATTGATAGTGTGTGATCAATTGTGTCATATCACTTTTTAAGATAAAAAAACCATGCACCATCTATCAACTTTTAATTCATATTATCAAGTAAATCATCAACTAGTTTGTGGGATGCAGTAAAAGTGGAGTGGTGTTTACAAAAGGCTGATTGGTTACAGGTGAGTAGTTCATGATTATCGAAGTCATCCAACAATAATATTTGTGAGTTGATACATTTCGCAAAAAAAATTGAAATATGGGATAATTAACAGATATGGGTCTGTAATTATCTGAATCATTAATGGAGCCTGCAGTGCCTTTGAAAATGAGAGTGACTCGGGCACATTTCCAATCAGTTGATAAATGATGGTTCAGGATTGACTTGTTAAATGAAGACGTGAGACTGGTCAGTAGGGCATGTGATCTTTAATCAGTTATGAGTCGAACCCTAGGACGTCTTCCTTTGACTCGGTTATTTTGAGATATAGTACTCAACATCATTTACCCCTATTGGTCTTAATTTGAAGGTGTAAATTGATTCAGGTAGGGACCAGTCAAGTATAGGATCCCCAGAAAATGTCTTGCTGATTTTGAATCCAATATTTGAGAAATAATCATTGAAATTTTCGGTAGATATGGGGGAAGGCGCTGATTTGGGTTTTTTTGTCAAAGACCTAATTACTTTCCGCATCTCTCTAGCAGATCAGATTGGTTGATTTGGCTAGTGTAATGATCAGATTGTTTTTTCGTATGTCATTTACAACTTTATTTCTTGCCTGCTTATATTCCCTATGCAGTGCTTTAATACCAGTCGTTTTAGCTTTTTTTACACAAATAAACACGTTTATGCATTAGAAATAAGATATCACTGTTCATCCAGGGCTTGTTCATTGCCTTGACTCGGTAGCCTTGACTAATGGGGCAAGGTCTTCTTTAATTAGATGCTCAATATAGCTGAATGTCAAAATGTTTTAAATGGCGGGTGGTTATGCATTTGGGAGATGAATTGTTAACATGACTATGCTTTATAACAGTGAAAATAAAATCATGATCACGTATAGAGCATTAAATTACACCGTATGAGCGATGTAATTGCGGGGTTGACGTAAAAATTAGATCCAGGGTTGTACTAGTATTTAATAAAGTAGGCTCAGTTATGAGTTGGGAGCAATATGAAACTAGTTCAATAGGCTGCGCTGGATTTTTTTAGAGTACATATCAGTAATCCTAAGACGACTATAAGAGATTCTTCTGGTTTCTGCAATGGCACCATGATTTTTCGGATTCTGGACATCCCATCGCAAATATTGATACATGACAAATCTTGTTATTTTTTCATGAGCACTATTTCCTTCTAAACTTTCTTTTTTTTGCCTTCTGTTGTTCTAAAGAGAGGCATACAGCACATCGAAATGAAGAATTTAATACAACCCTTCGAAATGAATATTTACATACCACCCGTTAAAATGAAGCAAAGCACACTGCAGTAGAAACCACCGGAGTCACCAAAGACACCGGAGTCACCATAGCACTCAAGCTACAACAACAGCAGAAGCAGGAACAACCATTTATCCTTCGACCTCAGCACACACCATCAGCCGCGGTCCCCCATTGGACCTCGTGCCATGTAAATCACCCAGATCAGGCATCATCATCCACAGCAACATGAATCAGCACCCTGACAACACCAGAGGAGATTATCAACACTCTGCCCCAACCATCTCCGGCCAGATGTGAGCCCCAACGCCAAGAACATTGTGACCATAAACAGCTCATTACACATGAGCATTGGCTTGAACCTGGATATGAACATAATTATTTGATATATCAACGAACGTTGACAAATTTAACAAATTAATACTGCACTACTAGGCTATATATAACACTTTTCTGTGATCTTCGTTTTATATAGTTAATGAACGCATTGAATAGCGAATTCAGAACATGCATTCCTGTAACAATTGTCTCTGAGAAGAGTGTTTCGCGCCATTCCAGCAAACACTAAACATTTGTATAACATTTACACAACGTCGGCCCAACGTCTTCGCCGATGGTCCAACATTTTACAAATAGTATACAAATGTTTTGTGTTTGCGCCGCAGCGCTGTGAATTGATTCTACCATCTGCATTCCAGTTGATCAATAAAACGCATACTGATGTGGATTTCGATAACATATTCGATGGGACACAATGCAGTTCTCAGAAATAGATTTATTTTACATTTTTTCGCTAATATTAAACATTTTTTAACAACATAGCAATAAAATAGATTAGATGGAACGATTCATCATGTAATTACTATCTCTACATCCATCCTCTTGGTCTTTCTAAATTTTCCTCTGTGTCGCTGGAGCGACGCAACAACACAGTGATATTAATGGTGAAGCAGGGTTATTTCAATATAGACCTGCACCTTTAGGCCTACTTTTATACTTATTTCTGAAGGTTTTTTTATTTTGTATGTAGTTTCTGTTAAATTATGGGTTATTTGAAATTATTAACAAAAACATTGTTGGTGTATTTGTCAGGAAATGAGAGGGTGTGCAATGAAAAATAATCAGATAATGCTTATGGTACTCATATGTACGTTGACCATGCTGCGCATGCGGACCGCTGCATTGTGCGCCCATAATGTGTTTACTCGGCGAATCATCAGTGGTGCTGTACCGAGTCCCTCTAACTGCGTGATTTTCTTGCATTCCCGGCAGAAAGGCGGCTAATTATGGTGGAAACGCAGCTGGCAACTATTGTAAACAACATTATCATCCAAGACGGACTGATCGTCCTGCAAAGACGAAACGCTTACCTAATGTTGGTTTGCTGTTGGGCCAGCGTCGGCGACGCTTGCCCAACAGTAAAACAACATTGGGTGAATGTTTCGCGTCTGCTGAGCTTTTTCCATCCCATCTATCACTGTGCAAGTAAAATTGACAGCCAACTACAGCAACGGCGGTTGTGCACAGATCGGTTAACAAGAAATATTTTGGGCAACAGGCACCGGCCCAACATTTAGCTAATTCTGTCAGAATTAAGAGGTTTGCTGAGAGAACGTACGTAGTCACTACGAACAGCTGTGAGATATTATTTATGCTAGTCTGCTTGAAAACGGTCCATGCAGAGTGGAGATAATTGTAAATGTGAAAACCGTTGTGTGAAAATTCCCAAAGGAAATCTGTTTCCTGCGACGATTATGCGACTGATATAAAAGTTACAACATTGACATCCCCGGCCGAATTCAGAGTCGGTTAGACAGTGCGACCGATATCTTTGTTAGGCCCCTATGCTTATTTTGGTCCTTTTTTGTTATAAAACTGTGCGTTTCGGACCGTCATTGCTTCCATGGGTGAAGCAGTAAAATGCTGATCAAAACAAGCGACACGCGGCATTAAATACATGTATATCAACTTATAATGAGTGACATTAACCGTGCTGTCAAAACAAATGATGATCTAATTATATCTGCACTTTTTCATGAGGATATATTTGTACGTTTTCATATAATTTTTAAGTGTTATTATGAAAAAGTTGTGCACAGATTGTCGTCACGCCTTCATTATGACAACATCGGATATATACCATTTGGCTGAATGTCAATGCACATGGTCAAATCGTGTAATGAGCATCACCTCGTTCAGTGATATGCATAACAAAAAGTATTAGCCACACTGTCTAGTCGGCTTGAATGAATATTGGGGTTTTGCTTGTTTATTTTTCAATAGTTACTCTTAGATTATCATATCATAATTATAAAGCTAGCATAAAATCTAGTTCAATTGTTGGAGAGCATTGTTGAAAGTGTAGGCCTATATGTTTTATCGATAATTATGTCTTATGAATCATATATTTAAGATGGAAGTGTCTATTTACCCCGTCACGGGGTGTGCAAGAAGACTAAAACCCTTATTTAACCCGACAATGACAACCAATCAAAATTGTTCTTTCAATGCCCTGCTGTCAATGTTTGTTTTTTGGCGCTCATTCACGGAACTGAATAGCCTACACCTGGACCTTATGAAAATGAACAGGTAAGTTATGCCGCGTGAAAATAAACTTGTACGATGTAAATATAGGCCTATCCCTGACACATGACAACTATTATCGCTTGCAACATTTACAAAAAAATATGAAAGCTGGAATACTACCAAATATATGTGAATTGACAACTACGCGTATTATCGTCCGTGGCCGCATTTGATTACGACGCCGATGTGCATTTTACATTGCTTAGTATCTGAGACATTCACCCAAGGTTACTTTATTGTTGGTCCACCGTCTACGACACTGGGCCAGCATTAAACCAACATTGGGTAAATAAAGGCCTATAGTCAACTTAATGCCGGGAAATGCCGGCCGCAGATCTAGGGCTAGGGAGGGGGGACGGCCCCGCTTTTTTCGCCACATTATTTTAAAAAGCCACCTAAATTGACCTAAATATACCAACAAAAAACTTAAGGGCCGGCCGCCCCCTCCACGTTTATTTTTTTCAAATCCTGAAAAAAAACTGGGCTAAATAACAATAAAAGCCTTCTCATAATATAACCCACACAAAAACAAGAGGGTCATAGAGCTATTTCAATCTTCGTCTTCAATGCACATAAAATCACCCGGAATAAATAACTATATCAATCTATATATGTGGCCTACTTATTTAACCCACAACAAAGCATCCAGGCTAAATAGCTATTTCCACATCAAACAACCCGGGCTAAATAACAATTCCAACCTTCTAATTTAACCGCATTTAAGAACCCAGACTATATACCTATTTCAACCTTCGTATTTAGCCCACAACAAAGCATCTGGGTTATAAACGTTTACAGCCTTCTTATTTAACCCACAGAAAAGCAGCTGGGTAATATAGAACTAGGCCTATCTCAACCTTTATAATTCATTCACACCTTCTTATCTAGCCCACAGAAAATCACATACCGGGCTATTTAACTATTTGAACCTTCTATTCACCCCAAATAAAAGCAAGTAGGTTTTATAACTTTTCAACCGATATATTTAACACACAGAAAACATCACGGCTAAATAACACTACAAACCTTCTTATATAACCCACATAAAACAAGTGGGTTTTAGAGCTATTTCAATCTTCGTCTTCAACCCACATCAAATCACCGGGGATAAATAACTATGTCAACCTATGTACTTATTTAACTCACAACAAAGCATCCAGGCTAAATAACTATTTCCACATCAAACAACCCGGGCTAAATAACAATTCCAACCTTCTTATTTAACCCGCAATTAATAACCCAGACTATATACCTATTTCAACCTTCGTATTTAGCCCACAAAAAAGCATCAGGGTTATAAACGTTTACAACATTCCCATTTAACCCACAGAAAAGCAGAAAAGACTGTATACCTCCTATTTCTACCTTCATAGCTTCCAGCCCACAGAAAATCTATTTAACCCAAATAAAAGCAAGTAGGTTTTATAACTTTTCAACCGACATATTTATTTAGCCCACAGAAAACACCCGGGCTAAACAACAATTACACCCTTCTTTATGCCTACACGTAATAAAGCACCCAGACATATTTCAACCTTCTTATTTAGCCCACTACAATGCACCTGGGTTATATAATTTTACAACCTTCTTATTTAACACACAGAAAAATAGCTGGGTTACAGAGCGATTTTCCAATTCTCATATTTAATCCACAACAAATACACCGGGCTAGATAACTGTCCCAACCTTCTTATTTAACCTGCAGAAAATCACCTGGGCTATTAAACTATTTGAACCTTCTTTAACCTACAGGAAAACAGCTGGTTATAGAAATATTTTCGTATTTAATCCACACCAAATCCGCTGGGTAAAATAACTATTCCAACCTTTCTTATTTAAACCACAGAAAAGCAGCAGGGTTATTTCAACATGTCTGAGCAAGGTAATCTAGAGTATATCTTGTGCAAAATATGCGCTATGAGCGCTAGAACATAAATCGTTGTTGCTACACAGTACATTTACGTAGCAGAATTGCGTTCTCGTAATGATTAAATTATGCTATAGTGATATTTGTTTTTGTTTTCTTTGTACAGGATAAAGGTACAGCGATACAATTTTTAGATCATTCTCCTGGAGACACGACTGCCCCGTATACACATGATACAGTAGTGTATGAGAGATAAAATTGTAAGTATGCCTATCTACCTAATTTATGTGTTACTCAACAAATATTTAAGTTCTTGTAGTTATCATATTGTAATTTTTTTATCAAAATATTAAATGCAAATTTCGAATTTGATCACCACGAATAGAACATAATAAAAAAAAAATTGTTTCATTGATCCATTCATTATTTTATTATCAGCGAGACGCCAGTGGTTTTAGAAGAATATATATGGACACTCTATATGAACACTCAAAGTCACTAGCTATATTTGTTTTATCTGTATAAGAAACATAAACAAGATCGACATTATTTTATGTGTGATATGATTTTCTTAATGTTTAAAAATTAATAAATGCAAGTGCAACATTCGTAATTATTATTATCTCATCATTAATTTTATTGAATGTGTTCACATGGTCGCAGAGTAACACAGAAGTTATCCACAAAAGGATTACACGGTACCTACTTCTTGTTCGTACATTATTAAATTATCTAGTAGCTATAACAACCACCATTATATAGTTCCGGTAAACAAAACACTAAATTATAATACTTACATTTTATTAATAAACAGGATAGTAGGCCTACCCCCCTACACTTTTCACCACCCGATAGAACACTATTATATGTACACAGAAGTAAAATACAGAAAATATGTGCCCCTGAGCACTTGTTGAAATGATGTGTTTTCCCTATGAGGCGAAAACGAATGCATCTCTGCCAAGCATTTTAATTGACAATCACTAAGAATCATTGCGCTATGACCAAAACCTTTTCATTGCGTACTCAGGCAGGTAAGTGGTACTTGGGATTACGCGTTCACAATGTATCTTTATCTTTTTTGAAAAAAACAATTTCACCATACATTCTATAGTTCTTCAAAATATTATTATACACATAAACACAATGCTATTTCAAATTTTTTTGGTAAACCATAAATGGTACCTTGGATAAAGGCGATTAAAACTTAATCTAAACAAACGATGATAATAGTGTTCACTTTGCCTTAATCAGTCTTAATACAAGGACAAATTGAACAGATTGTTACTACCCTCAGAAACGCATAGTCGTCACAGACTGGAAGAGGATAAACCATAGGCCTACTCACAGAACAGAAGGCGAATAGTATAAATTAATTCACAAATATGTATTTGTTTTGTTTATAGCTAAATGTAATAATGATAACAGTAATTCGAAACATGTATTGCAGTAATATCGTGCGCTCACTATGTGACCTCAGGAGTAAGTCTCCGTCATGGAGTGGTATAAAAAATATACTTTAGAACTCAAATCTGATTCAACCCGTCAACATTGCCTAGTTAAAAACAAGTCAGACGTTTCACTAGAACTGATTAAAAATATTCACACAATGCTGAAATATTTGCGTATCAACCATGGGGACCAAAGTGTTGATCCAATTTGAAATCATCACAAATAGCTTAGTTAGCTCTTTCTGCTTAATTTGAATATCTATGTTATGGGTCTACGGTCATAACAATTCGCTAATTCCTTTCAGTGCGGGAGTCGTTTACGTCTAATGACGGTCACGGCGCTGAAAGGGTTCAGAATAATTTAGGGAAAGTATCACGGTAAAATATAAGCTCCGAGCGTCCCCACCATAGCGGTATAATGGTCAAAACTGTAAGGAACTACCACTAACGTGCTAGTGAGTTTGAACGGGGCCATTGTTTCTGAAGGAGCGCGAGAGCGAGCCAGAGGTAGAGCAATAGCCAGAGACAGAGTCAGAGCCAAAGACAGACAGAGTCAGAGCAAGAGGCAGAGCCAAAGACAGAGCAAGAGCCAGAGACAGAGCCAGAGACAGATACAGAGCCAGAGACAAAGACAGAGACAGAACCAGAGTCAGAGCCATAGACAGACAGAGCCTGAGACACATATTGAATTTTTACGAGTGAGCGGGGAAGAAACATTTTGTTTTTTTCTAACTTGAAGGCCAGAGTGGGGTTCGAACCCGCGATTTCCAACTTTCCAAGCAGTTAGCTTTAACCACTGCACCAGGGCACCCGCCCTATCGGATTAACAAAGATCATTATCGGAAAGTTATGCTTAATATTTTATACAACGGATATTTGAATTCTGAGCAACCTGTATAATTAAAATTTGACACAAACATATGTCAGTAATAATGCATTAAAACAATAACATAATAATTATCTTCTATATGATATTGATTACAGCCTCTATAAAGGGGCGAATGATCTATTTCTTCCACCCAGTAGACAATAGACCTTAGCCCATTGTTGGATTAATGATGTACCGCCGTCTGCAACACGACCCAACGTTAAACCAACATTGTATTGACGTATCGTGTTATCGGTAACACGCTTTTAACCAGAGTATTAAATTGTGTAAGCTGTGTACACAAATTGTATGCATTTTGGATGTGGGTAACCATCATTTGTGTGAATGAACGTCGATCAAATTGTAAAACCAGCCGGTTTTAACGGCATTCTAAAGTTTTGTTAAAGGTATAGTCAACTGTCAAAATACACTGGACAAGGGTGTCTCCAGAATGCAACAGTGGCCTTCACCTGACCGTCCCACGCATGCCCATTTCGCAGTTGTATCTTTAGTTACACTCGTGTTAACGCTAAGCTCGGGTTTAGTAAAACCTCTTTTATGAATACGCCCGATAGTGTACAATATGACAGTGGACTCAAAACGGGAAATCACTCAACTAATGCTTTGCTATGATTTTACCAGATTGATGTTGCTTAGTTATTATTAATTCTTAGTCGTCATCTTACCCCGTACAACTGACTGACATCAGGTCACATCCAGCTAACGCGAGACGTTGACCCAATGTTGTGGTATTACTGGTCCTCTGTCTGCGACGCTGGCACAGCATTACACAAACATTGGTTCCCGAAATACCATGTTAAGACGCTGCTCCAACATGAAGCTAACATTGGTTCAACGTCTCGGCCGGGTGTGCTGGGTATCCGTCCCGCTCTGTGCCAGGTATCTGTGTACGTTGTAGGCATTGCTCTTTTGTCAACCTAATAACCTAGTAAATATTATTGTATATTTGGCGGTTAAAGGGACATGCCCAGGTCTAAAATCATCAAAAAATCGGTGATTTTATTTTTATGACCACTTAAAAGTTAGGCTAGATATAGAGACGAAATTCCCGTAATTCTTATTTTTGACATGGTTGTCAATAATTAGAAATCAGGAATTCCATATCTAGCCTAACTGGTGAATGCGCAGCACAAATATTTAAAAACTTTTGCAGTTCTAGGACATGGACATGTTTACATCATATGGTCATATTAATAAGCCAAAATAAAAACACCGATTATTTTATGATTTTAGCCTGGGCATGTCCCTTTAAAGGGCATTTGCATGGTGAACTTCTGTGAAACTCAATAGCTTTGACCTGCAATGTTTTCACCGCGCTATCTGATACAATAAAGCATGGGGGAGGGGGTATTATATAATATTATTTTCACCGAGTATCCGTTCAAAAGAGTTTCCGATGACGTTGTAGGATCCTGACGTCGTTCAGTTAATGTGGCGGTTATCCCCAGCCTCCTGGACGCGGGGGGATGGGGATGACCGCCTCGTTTCCGTACCTTGGTGAAGGGTGCACATAAAGCAATGTGTACGGCCTTGGTATTTTTCCCGCACTTCAGGCGTTACACTCGGCGACTACGGACGTGCCGTAGCTCGCTCTCGCTAAGTCAATTGAGACGTGCCGTGCGCGGGAGGTTGTGCTTTGCTGTTATCGCATGTTAATCAAATAAACATGACAAGAGAGGAGAGAGTTTTCTGACTTGTTTGGAACCGTCGACTCGACGGAGGAGGAGGAAGTTTGAGTTTTAATGGTGAGATTGGGCGGAGTCCCTCGTCGGCCATTGTGACCCCATAATGGAGCTCCCGGCGTAGGCCCATCACGCCATACTGGTGACCCCTGACGACTGATCGTCTACGCAACAGTGTTTTCACCTAGACGCCAGTTGAAAACCGCTGTTTTCAAGGATAGTTTTCATTAATTTTAAGGGATTTTTTGAAAAAATCAATAGCATTTTTTCCATAAGGTACGTGAAAGCTGTAGGTCATTATATATATGCCAGTTTAAATTAGTCAGAAAGAGTTATCAGAAGAGAAGCACGTTTCTTTACATCGAAAAGGGCCTAAATTTCTAAACTTTTGGTCGAAATCCCACGTGTTTGGCGCCTTTTCAAGATGGCGACCTTGTCGGTTTCTCTAGAAGAATACAGAAAATTATTCTCATAGACCTAGTCTATCATTTTTTAATTGTAAGAGTTTGTTTAATGCCTTCATCCTTTTAATGCTACTGTAGGCGAGTAGGCAGTGGGTATTTTCGGTAACTCAATTTTTATCGCTGATTACCATTATTGGGTAACTCGATTTTAAAGTCCATAGACGAAATCTCGTCATTTTTTTCCGATTTTTTTCTACAAATCGACAGAAATTTTAAATATCGCTTCGACTCGGGTAACCTTTAATAGGTTTAGGGCCAAAATAAATTGTTTCCCTAAATGAATGTCAATAAACGGTCTTATTTGGTCTGTTTAAAATATTTCCAGGACCGTAGGTCAATATTTTGTACTATTATCATATGTTAATTCAGAGAATGCTGAATATTGTACATGTATTTGGTAGGTGAGCGCCATTTTGGACGCTGGTTTCCCTAACTTAGCTCTTCGCCCGCCGTGGGCAGCCACGTGTTCCCCCCTAACCGGCATGCATCTGGACAGTGAACCTGTGTCGCCACATCACATTAGCATAAAATAGGCCGTCATTTTGATTTGGTGGAGATCATTTTCCACGTGTTCCAAATTTTACACGGACTGATTGTAATATATATTTTTTTTTAAATTGTTTATAAATCTTCTTTTTCAAAACGATTGAGGGAGAAGAAATATAAATAAGTTGTTTCGAAAACAAATTCTGCCACTAATTGTGCGAGATTTTTGTTCACTTTGAAACGCCTTTCGGTGTTTGTAATCGTGCTAGGCTATTTAGCGCCTTATTTGGGCACGCAGTAGGTTATGAATATGCTAATGTGAGGCGAGACGGGGATGCTGACTGTATACTATGTACGTACCGCCCAAAGCTTACCGTCACAGACTATAAGCCACATGCTGCCTGCCGCACAGGCTGTGAGCACCGACAATACACCACACACACACCCACCACAGACGACATAAAAACAACCGCACCGAAGACAGTCGGTTTATACGTCAATCAATGAATCGATGCGAGCGATTGATTCGGACGTTTATGAGAATGACTCGGTGATGAACGTACCATTATAAAAAAAAAACGTGGAATGTTCATCACAGACATCATTTTTCAGCGAAATGATATACTTTATCATTAATCAGCATAGACTACTGTCAGTCACGTTTTAGATATTATTCTTAAATCATAAATGTCACTGTTTTTCTTCGCAGTCACATTTAGTCTATCGGTTTGAGAACGAAATTTTCTCACGATAGTTTATTTCTGAAGTTTAAATTTTTTATAAATACAGAAATATTCGATTTGACAGTTGCGCTATTGCGAAACATTGCAAATATTTGAATGTGTTTTTCGACTTGTGTGAAAATTGTTTTTTCACCCAGGTCGATTTACAAAATACTATTATCCTAGCTTAGCATAGCTTATCATAGTTGTATCTGGCATATTATTTTTATGTACCACTTCGACCTACGGTTTTCACGGTACCATTTTGCATGTGTGTGACTAAGTGAAAACGTCTTCTGTCACATATAGACCTTCAGTTTTCACTTCAATCAATACCTACCTTTTGTGAATTAGTGCACAGCATTTAGGTAAAACTTCAACGACGCATTTTTTTTCAACTAATCTGCAACCCCCGTTTCTCGCAACATGCGACATAGCATGAACATTTTCTACAGTCTACACTTCTAAGCTTCAACATATTACAGACATTTCTCATCTGATTTTCACGGCATTGCACAGCCTATCCGCGCACGGCGCGTCAAAAATAGTTGGCATGTGTTAATACGACATGCAATTTTAAACACATTTGGGATAGACGCAGAGCCAATAGGCCAGCTATCTCAGATGCTTCACTAGTTAGATAATTTTAAAAACACTACTTCATAATGTCAAAGCAGTACGACAGTGAAGGCTTCATGTCAACGCCCCTAGAAGGTTCGGGTGCTAGACCTAAAGATGATTATCATCCCGACAGTGAGGACAATGAGGTTCGATTCCGAGAGGCGGACGAGGAATATCAACGCCTCAAAGCTGATTTCGCTCGAATTGCTCGAGCTAGACGTATGAATTCTCACTATAGGAGCGACTCCTCAAGGAGTTCTTCACCGCTCGGTAGACAGTCGCAGAGACGTGCTACGAACTTACCAAAGTTCAGAATCGCAACTTTCTACGCCTCGGATGTCGAGCTCTGGTTCAACCAAATTGAGACTCAGTTCGCTCTTCACCAGATCAATGATGATGACGAGAGGTACAGCTTAACCTGCGCTGCACTTTCGGGCGAGATTGCATCGGACGTGAGGGACGTGCTACTTCAGCCTTTCAGGTCCAACAAATACGACAGCCTGAAAGCGATTTTGATTGAGAGACGAGGATTGACCACACCCGAAAGGGTCAACAAAGTTATCTCTGGCGAGAAGATGGGAAATGACATTCCCTCGCGTTTCCTGCGGCGTCTGCAGAAGACTGCAGGTTTCGGCACCAAAGCTGTGGTGGGGAAGGCTGTAATTCGGCAAGCGTTCATACGCCAGATGCCCGCTTCCATCAGAGCCCATTTGGCGACTCAACCCGACAGTGCCACCCTCGAAAGTTTGGCCGTTTTGGCCGACCGGGCACTGGCAGCAGAAGAGGACGTCGAAGAGAGTAAGCCGGGGGTCGCAGAGATTAAAGTCGAAGAAACCACCAAACTAGTTGGTTTGTTAGAGGATCTGTCTAAACGAATCAAGAGATTAGAAACAGTAACTACATCAGAGAGGAAAAGAAATAAAGGACGTGGACGAGCAAATAACTATGCACACGCGCCTGCATTTGCCCCTAATGTTCAGGCCTCAGGTTTTGTTAGCAACCAACCTAGTCAGTATAGAAACGCAAAAGATAATGCTCGACCTTTCGCTCCGCCGACGAATTTGCAACCACTTGCTCAACCTTTCGTTCCGCCGCCGAACCCACAAAGAAATGACGCCGCTAAGACTTTAGATTCGGCTGATGCACCTGTCTGCTATTTTCACCAGACTTTCCGTGATAAGGCACGCACGTGCAGGAGCCCCTGCGCTTTTTCTTTAAACTGCTAACCCAGAGCAAGGTAGCGGCTCTTGCTTCTGGCGGTATAACTGAGACGCGACATGACTCCGCGGACGCTAGTTCTCCAAAGTTATCTCACTCTAAGTTATTATATGTCCCAGATAAAGGACATCAATGCAGATATTTAATCGACACGGGCGCAGCTGTCAGTGTTCTGCCGAAATCTTGCGCTAACGGGATTTCGGACGCTGGCAGTCTCCCCCTGGTGGCAGCTAATAACAGTACTATACATACTTACGGCAACTGTAAACGCGTCGTCGATGTCGGCTTAAAGCACGAATATCCGTGGACGTTCATAGTGGCAGATCTGCAGCAACCCATAATCGGGGCTGATTTTTTAATCCACTATAATTTGCTCGTAGACTTGAGAAGCAGATGTCTCCAAGACATGCGTACAGGCCTAGCCATTGCCGCTTCACTATCTTCGATTAAACCTCTGTCATTGAGCAGAGTTGATACCGTTCAGAATGAGTACACAAAACTCCTCGGCCAGTTCCCGGAACTGACACGCCCTACGACAAAGGGTGAGACCGTCAAACACGGCATAACTCACAAGATTGTGACTAAAGGTCACCCGGTTTTTGCACGACCACGACGTTTAGCACCCGATAAGCTGGTTACCGCCAAACGCGAGTTTGACGAGATGATAAAATTAGGGGTCATTGAACCCAGCGACAGTGAGTGGTCCTCAGCACTTCACATGGTGCCAAAGAAAAACGGCGATTGGAGACCATGCGGGGACTACCGTAGTTTGAATGCACAGACCGTACCGGACCGTTATCCGATTCCTCATATACAAGATTTCACGCAGCGGTTAGCCGGATCGAAATTTTTTTCGAAGATCGACTTAGTCAGGGCTTATTACCAAATTCCGGTGGAACCGTCCGACGTACACAAGACCGCTGTTACCACACCTTTTGGCTTGTTTAATTTCACTAGAACACCATTTGGTCTAAGAAATTCCGGTCAAACGTTTCAGCGATTTATAGACCACGTTACACGCGGACTTGATTTCGTTTTTGTTTATTTGGATGACCTACTGGTAACCAGCCCAGATCATAAAACGCATAAGAAACATCTACGAATTCTTTTTGCTCGACTATCGGAGTACGGAATTATCATTGGTCCTGAAAAGTGTCAGTTCGGAACAACCGAATTAAGTTTCCTAGGTCACCACGTTTGCGCCGAAGGCATTTCGCCGTTACCCAGCGCCGTTGACGCGATCGTTAATTTCGTTAAACCCGAAAAGCAACGAGCATTGCGTAGATATCTGGGAATGGTGAATTATTACCACCGTTTCATACCGCATTGCGCCGCGAAGTTGACGCCACTCAATAATCTACTGACTTCTGCCAATGAAGGACATACCAGACTGTCACCGAAAGCAAATTTCGATTTGAAGTGGAATAAAAACGCAGAGTCAGCATTTTCTGAGTCAAAACAGATATTGGCAAACGCTACGCTTCTGGTGCACCCAGATTCTACGGCCCAGCTTAACATCACATGCGACGCTAGTGATGTCGCCGTCGGTGGCGTTTTGCAGCAATTTTTAAACGGTATGTGGCAGCCGCTTTCGTTTTTCAGCAAGAAGCTGAACCCAGCAGAGCCACGCTACAGCGCGTTCGATCGTGAGCTTTTGGCAGTATACGCTACAATTAAACATTTCAGACACAATTTAGAAGGACGAAATTTTTTCGTTAATACAGATCACAAACCGTTGACATTCGTAATGTCATCCGTGACTGAGCGCGCATCCCTACGACAAACACGTCATTTAGCGTTCATCGCTGAATTCACCACCGATATTAGATATGTAAAAGGAGAGACAAATTTCGTCGCTGATGCGCTGTCACGACCGTCAGTGTCAGCGATACATGATGGACCAGCGATAGACTATAAAGAGTTAAGTCTCGACCAAGCTAATGACGCGGAATTCACGCGTTTGAGACACTCGACTACATCAACTATGAAGTTCAAACTATTAAAATCGTTCGATAATCAATTGATCTGGTGTGATGTGTCCACGGGACACAACCGGCCGTACCTTACCACGAAATATTCGCCGAAATTTTTTTCAAACTTGCATGGCTTAGGCCATCCATCGCATAGAGCTACCAAACCTTTGATTAATGCCCGATTTGTATGGCACGGCATGAACATAGATATTGCTAGATGGTGTCGTACCTGTAAGGGTTGCCAGACTGCTAAAGTTTCACGTCACAACACTCCAGTTTTTGGAAAGTTCACTGAACCTACCAAGCGATTCGATCATGTCCACGTAGACATAGTCGGACCTTTACCTTACGTCGATGGTTTTAGATATCTACTGACTTACGTCGACCGTTTTACACGTTGGCCCGAAGCTATACCTATGGTGGATATTAGAGCCGAAACGGTCGCCGATGCCTTCTTCAGCGGGTGGATAGCACGTTATGGTACCCCAGCCACTATCACTACTGATAGGGGCGCTCAATTCGAGTCCAAATTGTGGGATATTTTGTGTAATCAATTCGGGATTATTCGAAATCGTACCACTAGTTATCACCCTCAGTCGAATGGCATGGTCGAACGTTTCCACCGTCAATTGAAAGCCGCCATTATGGCGCACGAGTCACCGAACCCGTGGACTATCACGTTACCTGCTGTACTTTTAGGAGTTCGTTCAGCCGTGAAAGAGAGACTAGGCAGGTCAGCTGCCGAGATGATTTACGGGACAACCCTTAGACTCCCTGGAGAGTTTACTAAACAGTACACCGTCGACGCCAACACTGATTTGGAGAATTATTCAGACAAGCTACGCATGGCCATGTCGCGTCTCCGTCTATGGCCGCCACGTGACACACAACAACACAACATTTTCCAATTCAAGGAAATAGCTACATGTACTCATGTATTCTTGCGCCGAATCGCAATTGCACCGCCTCTGACCGCCCCTTACGACGGACCATATAAGGTCGTCGCGAGGAGTGGCAGAGTAATGAAAATCCTAGTTAAATGCAAGGTTGAGACGGTCTCTTTAGATCGCATTAAACCCGCACATATGGAGCGCGAGCCTACGACAGGTACGACAATACAGCGTAATACGCCAAGCAAACCTTGGAAGTCGACGGCTACCAGGACATCTAGTAAGAATCCACAGGGTCCACCTAGACCTGGTAGTGCGGACACTCCGACGTCCAACGGGACGAGAGTCAACACAAAAAAGTCGACGGCAGTCAGAAGCAGTCAAAAATCGGCCACAGTCCCAAAGCAAATAGATGTTAAAGTCAACTTGTCTAACAGAGACAATACTTATGTAGCGCCACATTCGCGAGCCCCCGCCATGTCCCGCGCTAACGGGAACGGCGGTGGTTTACGAACGTATTCCCGCATACCTTTACATCTACGGGGTAAAACCCCGGGTGCTGCTGACGCCGCAATCGACTCAACAAAAAGCTAATCGCGAAAAATTTTCGACCGACCAAACAGTGCGAAAAACTAGAGTCGGACGAATAATCCAGACTCCTGCCCGATTCGTGCAGATGGTTCACGCCATAGTTGCGCCTAACGACATCTATGGCGGGCCCAACCGCATACCTCGTAATAACAATGTTGTTAAATTGTAAATGAATATGCCAGGCCTGGCAGCATTGTGTACAGATATATAAATGTAAAGACATTTATTTTTAGCAAGCTCATTGCTAAATTATGTTAATTAAATGAATGGGTTGATCGCAGCTTGCAGCAAATGAATCATACATAAAGGACAGTTGGTGTTAAGAGGATGGGACAATTCACGTATAATGCTGCGCTTTCAACCACCCACGCTGTAACCACACTCGCTATATTTTTTTTTAAGAAAACTATGCTTAGTTATAAGAGGTTACATATTTTACAATCCCGCTACTTGCACGAAGCAGTCGTCTACACGTCAGTTTGGCCCTACGTTATCACTCACCCGGGGGTAATGTAGGATCCTGACGTCGTTCAGTTAATGTGGCGGTTATCCCCAGCCTCCTGGACGCGGGGGGATGGGGATGACCGCCTCGTTTCTGTACCTTGGTGACGGGTGTACATAAAGCAATGTGTAAGGCCTTGGTATTTTTCCCGCACTTCAGGCGTTACACTCGGCGACTACGGACGTGCCGTGCGCGGGAGGTTGTGCTTTGCTGTTATCGCATGTTAATCAAATAAACATGACAAGAGAGGAGAGAGTTTTCTGACTTGTTTGGAACCGTCGACTCGACGGAGGAAGAGGAAGTTTGAGTTTTATTGGTGAGATTGGGCGGAGTCCCTCGTCGGCCATTGTGGCCCCATAATGGAGCTCCCGGCGTAGGCCCATCACGCCATAACGTCACTGCGTTTCACAGAGTTCCGTGAAACGCAGTGACGTCACTCGGTGAAAACAAGGTTATATAAAACACCTCCCCCATACTTCATTGTATTAGCAAGCTCGATGAAAACAAAGGAGGTCGAGGTCATTGAATTTCACAGAATTCGCAAATCGACCATTTTATTCTATACACTCTGCAGGAAAAGAGACGAATTGCGGACAAACCATTGGGAATCAAGATAATTAAAAAAGGCATTTATGCGGAGTTTGCTTTGGCAAAGAACATAAAATAAACCGATTGAAAAATACTAAACACTTTTTTTATGGGAGCGATGGAATTTTTTTTTACTAATGCTGCTCTCACACATAGGTGAATATGCTTGCGAATGTGCTTACGAATGAAAAGATTTGACATTCGCTCAAAATTCGCAACACTCGCCGAGTATTTGTAAGCGTTTGTAACAATTCGGAACGTTCGCAAGTAATTCTCCACCTGCTTACGAATATCGGCCAGTTTAGGAAGCGTCTCCTAAATTTCAGCGAATGTTGCGAATACTGTCATTCGCCGTCAATACTCGTAAGCATTCGCAAGCCATTGGTAACGTTGGTAAGGCATTCGGAAGCACTTGCAGCGTTCGTAAGGCATTTGCAAGGCGTTTGTAACGTTCGCCGTTTCCCATTTCTTGCGAATGTCTCACCACTGTTATATTCAAGAAAACAATGAACCCAGCGTCATATTCACTCCGTATTTATACCAATCACAGCCTCGTCATCAAATATTCGCATTATTCGCTAGAAAATGGCAAGACAATGGCAACGTTGGTAAGACATTCGTATCATTCATAAGTATGTTTGTAACGTTTTCAAGCCCATTTGTAAGCACTCGCAAGCATTCATAACATTCGCAAGGCAGTCGCATCATTTATTCTTAAGACCCTTTGCACCATTCGCAACGATTTTTAGCAATTCGTAAGGCATTGGCAAACATTCGCAGTGCATTTACAACATATTCGTAAGGAGAGGTCGAGAGATGACTGAGGTGAAAATATTCGCTTTCTGTTCACAATTTTTTGAGCGAATTCACTGCGAATTTCAAAGATACATATTCGCTATATTCGCCAGCATATTCGCTTATGTGTGAGAGCAGCATTATGCAAATTATTCATAAATTATTGGCCTCATGTTAACCCTTGTGCTGCTGGGACCTCGTGTTAACCCTTGTGATGCTGGGACCTCATGTTAACCATTGTGCTGCTAGGGCTTCGTCTTAACCCTTGTGCTGCTAGGACCTTGTGTTAACCCTTGTGATGCTGGGACCGGATACATATGCTTTCAAGCATGTGCCAAACATTGAAATTGATAAAATATTATTTAGTAGATCTTTATGCTAAATTAATCAGATAATTCACTTTGGGAAATGTCTATTTTTCATAAATAAATATGTTTTTCCTGACTTGGAGCTGGAATTTGCGTTGGCAGAAATAATCGCTTGAACAATAGATCATAGTCGTCGATGATCGGTATACAGTAACCTATTGTTTTGAATTTGTATGTTCCATCGTTTCATCCATCCATTTACAAAATTCTATTCAACTACAAAAATCATTCCATTTGTTAATGCTGTTTATTGTTGGTAGAAACAGTCTAGCATTAGGCTGTCATTGCACAATTAATTAATGTGCAGTGCTGTCACAATGTTGACCTCTCGTACATAGGCCTACAGCACAGTAGAAGACTGTGGTGTGGTTTACATGTTTTGCCACACACTCCACTGCTTCTGAAACATATTCTGAAGACTGCAAACTATATTGAATATCAGTGTTCCGTACATTATAATTACCTGACATGTCATTTTATTTAACCCATTAAGTGATTTAATTGAGAAAGTTTCTCTCACTTGGAGCTGTGTCTTCCTGACGCGATACACAGCTTCAGATGAGAGAACATTTGTATTTCTGTTTTTTTTTACAGATTTTTCAAACAGTCATGTTTAAATCGTTCTGTGGATTGAAGACAAAATTCACCTTGAAAACATATGCCTACTATTAAAATAATAATACAATGTTAAAAATAATATAGTTGTCATCGACACATAGAGGGTTCAATCGTCGAAGAGGCAGCCTGACCTTTCCTACAGGCAAGTCGTGGCACAAACATGGGGCGCTGATCCCATGTTGGTTTGATGCTGGGCCAGCGTCGCAGATTGTAAGCCAACATTGAAAAACATGAGCCGAACCTATTCTGTTTGTTGGGATTACAACCTTAATATCACTTGCCACAAATATAATCTAATTATAACCGTAATCTAAAAACAATTCATCGTCATGGTTAGCGCTTAAAAGGTGAATGAATAGCAGTAAATGAATAATTGCTAAATGCACTTAGGTCGATAACTGTGAGGTAATTCAGATGTGTATAATTATAACATAGCGTTTGATATTTTATTGGCACTTGGCAAACATAGGTAGCCCATCATTTACAAAACTGCACAAAACCTATAAACTAGATGAAAACTGCGGACCGCTTTTCTGTTCCTAGAGGTGCTGTGCGGTATGGGGTGGCGGAGAGGGGGGGGGGGGGGTGTTTGGGTTGGTGGTGACTGTTTCAATGATGACTGTACATACGAGACACTATGTGTCAAATGTCATTGACAAATAACGATGGTGAAATTATCAATGTTTGTATTCTAAAATGATGAGTAGTAATACCGTATATGACTATAGGCCTGGGTTAATTGACACTCAAACAATTAACTTAGATTTATGTCTTATAACCTACATTCCCCATTGGGCTCGGACATAGACCCTTGACCAGTGTTGACGCACCCTTAAAAATATTTGAAAAGTAGTAAATTATACTAGATTGGAATTGTGACGTTTCAAGTAACAATAATATTTGGGCTAGGTTTTTGTGGCGGCCATTTTACATTTTGTTGGGTTATTTTTACTATGACAGATTGATTGGAATTTCGCGTATGAGTTTTTTGGCAACCATTCTGAACTGGAATTTTAGACTTCAGACTTCGGACTTCAGACTTCAAATTTTAGAAGGCCACACTGAGCTTTTGCACTTGTAAATAGATATATATTTGTTTGTCAAATGGAATCGCATTCAGAGTGCCCAGTACACACATTGACTTGTCTCTTTGTTGACTTAATGTTGTATCACTATCCCAGACGCTAGCCCAAAATGAAAACAACAGTGTTTCAACTTTTTGTGTTTGAATAGAATTGCGACTGTTATTTTAAGGTTTCAACTGTCCATACCTAATACACAATATTGGTTTAAAACTGGGCCACTGTATGCGACGCTGGCCCGGAATTAAAACATTGGATAAATGTATTGTTATTATCAAATCTAGAGACTAAAGGGTGGAGTCAGTCTGGACATAGGGGCACCCTGTTAATTCCCCCTGGCAATGAATGGAGAATCACCCGACATGTACACTATTGAACCAACATTGGACCCTATCATAGGCCTACTGCCGTGCAATCCAAAAGGCAGTATCTGCTCACTTTACAAGTAAGCAGATACTGCCTTTTGAATTTGAAGAGCAGCATAGTGCAGTATCTGCTCACTTTACAAGTACGCAGAAACTGCCTTTTGCCATTCAAGTGTATAATGATCTATGAAATCATGGATAAATCCAGAAGAACATGTTGGATGACTTGGAAAAGTCTTAGCACCCCTGACTACTCTGGAAATGTTGTGTCAAAATTTCAAGTTGATTAGATTAAAACTCAGGGAGAAATAACGTCTTACAAAAACGTGCCAAGAATAATAAGTTTAAAGTTCCGTTGAAAACTCAATATATTTGGGCATAGCCCAAATATAAATATTAATGTAACCTGAGGTCATTCTGCTCTCCGTATGCCCGAAGCTAGGTTAGTGTGAGTTCAGCTATAACAGTGTTGTAACCTTCAGTTTAACGCTATTAACCGGTATGCCAGAAGCTGGTTTTGGCTTAAAGGGACCCCTTGGGATGAGACATTTTCAATATTGTCAATTTTGAAAATTGTATTTATTTGAAGCTATATAGCCTACTGATCTTAACTAAAAATACAAAAAAGTCAAAAAACAATTTTAAAGCACCGAAAAAGAGTGAAATACAGTGTAGTTATATTTCCAGGTCGTATGTTGCCATGTAGGCCTAAACAAAACAAGTCAGCAATATACCGGACTTTACAACACATATTCCCACGTCTTGGGCGGTAAGATCAGAGCAATCGCCGCTAATTGGTGTCTTATAGTCAGGACATAGGGGGATACACCTGCAGCACTGATTGTCTGCCCAACGCTGGGCCGACAGCATCACCATGTTGTCCAATGCTGTAGGAACATTTAACCGTCCTTTAGAAAGTGTTTATGTATACAAAAAGTTTGTTTGGGATTTAGGCGGATTCATAGAAATGTTGATAAAATTTTTTTTAAATCTAAAAATTCTGAAAAAAAATAAATCATGATTTGGGGGATACACTACTTCATTACAAAACTAAAAACAAAAAATGATGTCATCCCAAGGAGCTGCTTTAACACGATGATAAACCGGTGTGTTATGTTGCCAGAAGTTAACCATTTTGCAATAGGTTAAGGAAGTTGATGGCAATAGCAACTAGAAATCAAATCCTGAAAATAGCTAAATTATCATAATTATCTATGGAATACTAATAGACGACACTCATAATTGTGTGGAGTCATTAGCAAAAAATCAACATTATAACATATTTTTGTTATCTTTGATGGAAATGCAAATCAAAATACTTTTTAAGACATTGCAGGTATCAACTTCTTTATTTTCAAATCAGTGATGTACCAAACAAAATTATACACACATTTATGCATGCCTATCGCAATTAAATACTAATTTACCAATCGAATTAATGAAATATGTTCTTATCTCAGATTTTATTGTACATACATATGACAATGAAATATTAGCCTTTACAACGCTAAAATAAATTTCGTATAAAATATGGGGTAATAAATGATGACTTAATATATACTTTTTATGACGTACAATAACATCTGAGATAATACAAAATGTATTAACCCTTCCAGCACGGGGACCATCTGTTGACGTTAAGACGCCTGATTCTAACGTCTGTAGACGTCAAATTCAGACGTCTATAGACGGTTCACGCGCTAAAAGAACTTGAACAAATTATAATTGCCCTACACCCGTAACATAGGTAGCCTACCCAAACGAAGCAGAACGATGTAACCAACACATTAATCATTTTTTCAATTTGAAATAATCATAAATATTTTCGTTAGCTTTTTCTGCTTTACTTGCTTCATTTTTAATTCTTTCCCCGCAGGGACCGCCTTTAGACGTCTGACGTTTAGGCCTATATACGTTAGATCAGAAATGCAATCTGCATTTCTGGTTAGATTCAGACGTCTACAGACGGTCCCCGTGCTGAAAGGGTTTATACATCATTTATTATCTCAGATGTTACTGTGCGTCATCAAAAGTAAATATTGATTCATCATTTATTCTCTCAAATTTTATTGCGCAGTATTGATTTTAATATTATTATCATGAATGTATCTTATGTAGGGCCTACTCACAAAAAACTGTTGGACCAATAATCTGTTGGCCTCACAAAATTGCATCGTGGGTTGACGGATGACAGCATATTAGGATCAATGATATCATCATCAATGTAATGGTCATCATCCAACTCAACAACGAATATGAATTTCCCTGTGTCTTCTTGCTATGTTGTGCAAAACACTTCAAGCCACAATTATTATAATCAATCTGGTGCTTAATTTGGTGCGGAGGCCAAAGTGCAAACATGAAAATCGTCCTAAAAATTGTTTTAAAACGCCAAACAATCTCTCTATAATGTTTCGGATCATTATATGGGACCGATTGTAATGCCGTTCATTATCTGTTGTTGACCTAGCGATTGGTGTGAGGTACAGCAAGCATGGGTACCCGGAATCCCCAAGCAACAGTTCTCTTGTACGCCCATCCTCATACATTGCTCCCGGGAAACACGACACTTTGCGCCGTTGATGAATTCATGTTGTGCCGTGGTCTTCGACGCTGGCAGGAACAATAAAGCAGCATTGGTGGGATGTATCGTGTTTGTTGGCGCTGAGGGGAATCACTGCAAGTGTACACAAATGTATGCTTCACGGCGTTACAACACTGGTTTAGGATTTAACCTTATGGTTTATTAACAAGATGCTAACCTTGCTTTTGTCATACGGGCTAATTATTTTTAAAACACTGTTTTACTTAACACTGTGTTAAGCCTAAACTTCGTGTTAGCTAAATTACTTCGGGCATACGGCCCTTAGTGTAGAAGTATTTAATTCGAAATAAACATATTCAGTGTGTAACAAGCCCCGTCTTTTCATCCCTGAGAGATGAGGCTTACCCAGTGTGCAGTGGGCCCCTCGTTCTAAACTAAGCCTATATGAGGTTTACCCAGTGTGCAACCAGCTCCTCATCCATCCTAATTGCGATGGATAATGATGAGGTTTAGCCAGTGAGAAATGGGCCCCTCACCCCTCCTAATATATGAGGTTTACATAGTGTGCAGTCGGCCCCTCATCCCTGACACTGCCTCAGAGATGATGTTTACAAAGTGTGCAGTGGGCCCCTCATCCCTGAGAGATGAAGTTTACCAGTGTGCAATCAGCCTGAGAGATGAAGTTCACCCAATCTGCAACCAGTCCCATCTAAAGCTCCTACTTCTCCTTGAGATGAAGGTTACCAGTGTGCAACCAGTCTCTCATCCCTCCTGAGAGATAAGGTTTTTTCAGTGTGCAATATTAAAACCGTAATAAAACAATGATCTTTAATTACTATCAAACTTAGATTACTATCAAGGTATTTTGCTAATTTTCTCTCTAACTCCCATTTATTCATCTAGCTTTTCTAGCCTAGATAACGTTAGGCCTAAGTTTCATAAATATCAGCTTTGAAAATTCATCTGTCTAAAATCTATTTCAATTTGTAGCATTTGCTGGGTCTAGCTACAGAAGAAAATATATCATACACATGTGTGGCACCAGATGGTTAACATGGTTAATATGGGAGCAATTTCATACTCTAGCCACCAGAAGATTATTATATGAGACATATGATTTTAGGCATCAGAAGGTTAATATAGGAGAAATATGATACTCTAGTTCACAGAGGTTTGAGACACGTGCTACTATAGACACCATATGGTTAAAACACTTGATACTCCAGCCTCCAGACAGTTCAAGCGACACAATCAGGCTAAAATCATAAAAAATCCTTAATTATATTTTGGCATACTTAATATGGCCATAATATGTAAACATGTCCATAGACTAGTATTGCTTATGTTTTTTAAATTTTGTGTTGCGCATTTATCAGTTAAACGAGAAATAAATACGCAATTTAATTTCGGACATGCATGGCTAAATTAAGAAATACAGGAATAACTAATAAACGGGGCTTTCCGCACCCTTGCTACGTTGCCACAGCAACCCAAAATTTAAAAGACTTCCGCGATTCTAGTCTATGGACATGTTCACATATTAAGGAAGTAGGCCTATCTTAAAAAGCCAAAATAAAAATTATTGATTTTTTGATGATTTTAGCCTGATTGTGTCGGCTTTAATACAGAAGACATGTAATACTCTAGACAACAGAAGGTTAACATTAGATAAATATAATAGTCTAGTCGCAGAAGATTAATATTTGAGACACGTGATATCAGAGACCCCACAGGATTAATACATGTGTTACTCTAGTCCGGAAAGGAATAATAAATAAAACATATGAAATTCTAGGTATGGGAATGTTAATATAGAAGAAATATGGTAATCTAGTCCACAGATCGGTAATACACGAGACACACGTGATGCTATCGACCCTCTGGAACTCAGGGGGTTAATTCACATCAAACTTTAGCCTATAGAGGGTTGATAAATAACATCTATGAAGCTCTAGGCATGAGTAGGTTAAAATAAGATAAACATGATAGTGTAGTCTACAGAGGGTTGAGACATAAGAAACGTGATACTCTAGACCACAGAGGGTTAATACTTGCGATAGTCTAGTCAACAGAGGGTTAATAAATAAGATATGTGATACTCCAGACATCAAAAGGTGAATATAGAAGAAATATGATAGTATAGTCTACAGAGGGTTAATATTTGAGACACGTGATACTATCGACTCTCCAGACCTCAGAAGGTTAATACACGTAATACTCCAGCCTATAGAGGGTTAATAAATAACAAATGTGATAATTTACGCATCAGTAGGTTAAAATAAGATAAACATGATAGTGTAGTCCACATAGGGTGAATATATTAGAAACGTAGTACTCCAGACCACAGAGGGTTAATACTTGCGATAGTCTAGTCAACAAAGGGTTGATAAATAAGAAATACGATACTAGAGTAATATTAGAGAGACGTGATACTATCTACTCTCTGGACCTCAGAGGGTTAATACATGTCAAACTCTAGCCTAAAGAAGGTTAATAACTAACATTTATGATGCTCTAGGCATCAGTAGGTTAAAATAAGTTAAATATGATAGTGTAGTCCACAGAGGGCTAACACATTAGAAACGTGATACTCTAGACCACAGAGGGTTAATACGTGTGATACTCTAGTCCACAGAGGCTTAATAAATAAGACTTGTGCTACTCTAGGCATCAGAAGGTTAACATTGAGAAAATATGGTAGTCTAGTCCACAGAGGGTTAATACATGAGACATGTCATGCTCTAGACCCCAGAGAGTTAATACATGTGATACTCTAGAATGGAGAGTGCTAATACATAAGATATGTGATATTATAGGAAAAATCTGATAATCTCATCTCTTGGGGATGAGGGGCTCAGCTGCACATTGTGTAAACTTCACCCTGGGAGATTGAAGGGCTCGCCACACACTGGGTGAACTCACATCTTTCAGCCTAGTTATGGATGAGGGGCCCACTGCACACTGACCAAACCTCATCCCTAGGATGGATGAGGGGCTCTCTGCACACTGGGTAAACCTCATCTTGCAGGGCCAGGTAGGGATGCTAGGCCCACTGCACACTAGGTAAACCTCCTCTCTCAGGAGGGATGAGGGGCCCGCTGCACACTGGATAAACCTCCTCTCTCAAAAGGGATGAAGGGCCCACTGCACACTGGGTAATCCTCCTCTCAAGAGGGATGAAGGGTCCACTGCACATTGGTAAACCTCCTCTCTCTGTGTAAACTCCACCCTGAGAGAGTGAAAGGCTCGCTACACACTGGGTGAGCCTTATCTTTTAGGCCCAGTTATGGATGAGGGGCCCACTGCACACTTCTGGCTAAACTTCATCTTCAGGAGGGATGAGGGCTCGCTGTACACTGACTAAACCCTTATCTATCAGAAGGGATGAGGGGCCCACTGCACTCTAGGTACACCTCATCTGTTAGGAGGGATGAGGGGCCCACTGCAGACTGGCTAAACCTCATTCTTAGGATGGATGAGGGGCTGGTTGCACACTGGGTGAACCTCATTTTTCAGGGCCAGTTAGGGATGAGGGGCCCACTGCACACTGGGTAAACCTCATCTCTCAGGCAATGTTAGGGATGAGGGGCTCACTGCACACTGGGTAAACCTCATCTCTCAGAAGGGATGAGGGGCCCACTGGACACTAGGTAAACCTCATCTATCAGGCAGAGTCAGGGCTGAGGGGCTCATTGCACAATCGATAAAACTCATCTCTCAGGAGGGATGAGGGGCCCACTGCACACTAGATAAACCTCATCTCTCTGGATAGATGAAGGGCTGGTTGCACACTGGGTAAACCTCATCTTTCAGGCAAAGTTAAGGATGAGGGGCCCACTGCACACTGGGTTATTGGTTCGCCTCATCTCTGAGGCAGAGTCAGGGATGAGGGGCCCACTGCACACTGGGTAAACCTCATCTATCAGGCAGAGTCAGGGATGAGGGGCTCACTGCACACTGGGTAAACCTCATCTCTCAGGCAATGTTAGGGATGAGGGGCTCACTGCACACTGGGTAAACCTCATCTCTCAGAAGGGATGAGGGGCCAACTGGACACTAGGTAAACCTCATCTATCAGGCAGAGTCAGGAATGAGGGGCTCATTTCACAATCGATAAAACTCATCTCTCAGGAGGGATGAGGGGCTCACTGCACACTAGATAAGCCTCATCTCTCAGGATAGATGAAGGGCTGGTTGCACACTGGGTAAACCTCATCTTTCATGCAAAGTTAAGGATGAGGGGCCCACTGCACACTGGGTTATTGGTTCACCTCATCTCTGAGGCAGAGTCAGGGATGAGGGGCCCACTGCACACTGGGTAAACCTCATCTATCAGGCAGAGTCAGGGATGAGGGGCTCACTGCACAATCGATAAACCTCATCTCGCAGGAGGGACAAGTGGCCCACTGCACACTTGGTAAACCCCATCTCTTAGGAGGGATGAGGGGCCCACTGCACACTAGGTAAACCTCATTTCTGAGGAGGGATGAGGGGCCCACTGCACACTGGCCAAACCTAATCCTTAGGAGGGATGAGGGGCTCTCTGCGCACTGGCTAAACCCTTATCTCTCAGAAGGGATGAGGGGCCCACTGCACAGTAGGTAGACCTCATCCTTAGGAGGGATGAGGGGCTGGTTGCACACTTGTAAACTTCATCTCACGGGGATGAGGGGCTGGCTGCACACTGGGTAAACTTCGTCTCTCAGGAGGGATGAGGGGTGGTTGCACACTGGATAAACCTCATCTCTCAGGAGGGATGAGGGGCTGGTTGCACACTGGTAAACTTCATCTCTCAGGGATGAGGGGCTGGTTGCACACAAGGTAAACTTCATCTTTCAGGTTCAGTCAGGGATGAGGGGCTACTGCACACTATAGGTACACGTCATCTCTTAGGAGGAATGAGGGGCCCACTGAACACTGGCTAAACTTCATCCTTATGATGGATGAGGGGCTGGTTGCACACTGGGTAAACTCATCTCTCAGGAGGGATAAGGGGCCCACTGCACAATCGCTAAACCTCATCCTTGGAAGGGATGAAGGGCTCGCTGCACACTGGGCAAACTTCATCTGTTATGGATTAGGTGATACCGGTACAATGAATGCTCCCAACGTCACCTGGCTCCGGAGTGCCAGATGGAACATACTCTACTCAGCGATGTAGTTGTTTTTGAAAATTAGAAATGCAAACATATTTATTGTGCTAGTCGAATGGACCCAGTGGAATGCTTCTTTTGACAACCAATAAGAAACCTCGTTACATCATTCACGGGGTGCCCAAGGACACTTTAATTATCTTACATACACAACAGCGGGCTGTATAACTCTAATTTTCCTTTATTTCGTCCGCCACGGTGTATCAAAGGCACAAAATTAGCGGTCACGGGACATGGAAGAGGATTTTACTGTTATTTGCCCCGTCACGGGTAATCCAACGCACTTTTCTTGCCTTGTGTGTCCTGTGACGGGGCAAGTAGACCCATTTAAGATATTGGTTAAATCGCCAAATCTATTTTTTCAGTTAATGGATTTCGGAGTGTACTGTGTAATATTTCATTACTATACTGAGACTTATACTGAAATTATTAAATAAAGAACATTGGTTTCTTAGAATGAAGTTATGTTTATGTTAATATATATTTGTTATCCTCTTTATAGATATATCCATGGTTAGTATCCCCAACTGATCAAAAAATGTCGCGGTGTGAGAGGGGATATCATTTCTCGCCCACTGTCTGTTTATTCGTGGACATCGATATCGAATGGCGATTGATCAGCGTCATTTTATTTCTGTGCATCCGCTTCATATAGAACCAGAATGCATTTCTGATAGAACCCATATAGCTGAGCAGTGAAACTAAAGTATATAATATTATAGCGTCTGAATTACCTCTATTCTTTTGCAGACAACTTTATTAGGACGTTCATGCTGCGGATTTAATTCTAGAGGAAAAAATAATGAAGAAAGTCCTGGCAAGTTTTATATGGTTTAACCCTTAACCCTTTAAGCCCTCATGATGCATTAAAGCATCATTTTACATCCCTGAAAACAGACTTATTTTCCCACAACTAAGGGTTTTAGAATGAAAATTTCCAAGAAACTGGTTTACCAAATTATGGCAATTTTATTAAATTATCACCCACTTCAAGTCATCTTCATCCACTACAAGTCGAGAATTGCGACAGCAATTTGCGGCTTGTAGTGGATGAAGATGACAATCATAAATTCAGGTTCCAAAGGGTTAAACCGCTAAGCGCGACAATAGTCGTTTTTTCAGTCCATTTCATTAGCCGATCAAATCTCTATTATTGGGAATTAAATGTTTAAAAATCAAGATTTTCCACTGTCCCAAATTAAACAAATATGAGTAATTTTCTCCCACTTGAAGTTGTGAGTCGCGGTAGCGAGACACAACTTCAAGTGGGTGAAAATTTAAACTATTTAATTTAGCGCTTTAAGGGTTAACCCGTCCAGCGCGAGCGACGTTTGTTCGCGTGTTTATGATTATATTATCAGTCACGACCTACAAATCTACTCAACTTAAATGTACAAGGGCAGCTCCAAACTAGAGTGTACCACCTGCATATTAACCCTTCCTTTGCCAATCACAACGCCAATCATAACTAGAAGAGAATTGTGACTTTCCAAGTAAGAGTATTTTTTGGACTAAATTCTATACTATGAGTTTTTTGTTGGCCACTTTGAATTTTGTTTTTATTATGACGAATTGATTGGTATTTTGCTTAAGGGTTTTTCCGCAGCTATTTCGAATTGGAATTTTAGATTTCAGACTTCGGACTTCAGAAGATCAGAAGTCCCCACTGAGCTTTTGTATTTTTAAATAGATATCTATTTGCTTGTCAAATTGAATCGTATTCAGAATGCCCAGCACACACATTGACTTGTCTCTCTGTTGACTTAGTGTTGTATCACTGTCTGCTACGCTACCCCAACATTAAAACAACATTGAGTCGACGTTGAATGTAATTGCAACTGTTATTTAATTGGCAAATGTAACATTTAAAATATTTCTACTGTCCATATCAAAAACGCATTGACCCAATCCTCAATAAAATAAAAAAACTCAAGGAAAAATAGCCCATAGAAATTTGACATTACTTCACATAGTGATCCAGAAAATCCTGAATAAATCCGGAAGAACAACTGGGAATTTTTACAAAAGATATATCACACTTCCCCAATACCTAAGGATCATTGTGCTAAGGCTTGAAGTTGATTTGATGAAAACTCAGGGGAAATAGCACACCAATTTTCGGACATAGTGGAATAAAAACGAGAAAGAACCAAAGAAAACTGAATATGTTTGGACTGTACTATGAACTGTCGTTTTTAATCCGTCTTATTAGGCAATCAAGTAACTGTTATTGTGAACGAAATGTGTACGTTTGAACATCAAGATTTACAAATGTTTTGTCTCAAATTAAACAAATGTGAGTAATTTTTCGCCTTGTAGTGAATGAAGATGATTTGATGTGGTTTAAACATTAAAGACAATTACCATGTATTGGTAAACCAGTTTCATGGAAATTTTCGTTCTAAATCCCCTAGTTGTAGGGCAATAAAGCCTGTTTTTAGATATGTAAAATGATGCATTAATGCATCATGAGGGCTTAAAAGGTTAAAACTCGTGTCGTGCATGGCGGCATGGTGTAGTTTTACTGAGCACTGGCACAGAATCATGACGCAAACCTCAGAGGCTGATTATTATGTAGAACAAAATCCTCACAAGAATAAAGCTTTGATATTGTCAGCTTTTATCTTTTTGAAGGCGTACAATTAGGACACCAGAGCTGTTGGTTAGCGACACCAGAAATAGGTTGCCTGTAGCTTAATATAAAAAAATAGGGGGAGAATCAAAAGAATTAAGGTTGAAAGAAAC
Organism: Flabesymbios commensalis; assembly: GCA_964017125.1. NCBI lineage: Eukaryota > Metazoa > Annelida > Polychaeta > Terebellida > Flabelligeridae > Flabesymbios > Flabesymbios commensalis. The sequence continues at coordinate 61,672,808 of OZ024908.1, forward strand.
TGCGCCTCGCCAGTCATGCATGCGTCCCAGGTTCGAGCCAAGCTCTGCTCAGGGTTCTCAAAGAAATATCCGCGTTTATCCCTTTTCAACGTGCCAGGGCGATCACGTTAATCGCGGCCTCGCCGAGTTCAGGTTGAAACCAGTGTATCAACGTTTATTTCGCGCAGTGCCACGCGCTGCGCGCTCCTGCAATATGAATCGGAATGCACTTTTTGGCATAAAAAACGCATCAGTTGGATTGAACGTAGTGCGTGAAGTATGATGTAATATAAGAGTTTAAAGAAGTCTCTTGATTTGATTTGAATTACATGAGTAGCATGATACAAAACGTATCATGGTATTGCTCATGTAATTCAAATCTCGGTTGTATAAAATAATACATAACAGTACAATTGCTACGATTCCAACACAACTTGTTTTGACCGTGTAGCTAATTTGTGTCAATTTTGTCACAAATTGCAGTTAATGTCAAGTGCAAAATTCAAATACCCGTCGGATAAAATATTTATCCTTGTCGTTTTAATAAATAACATTGTTACGCTGATTTGTTTTATTTGGGAACTCAACAAATGACACGTGTTTTGTGCCAAGAAAGGGATGTTAACCGGAGAAAGGGACACCCGATTTTTGTATGTGACTGTACTATGATGTCTGTTCTGATCAATGTAAACGGAATGGAAATGGACGAAATGGTACCGATCGACAGCGAATGGTGTAGAATTAAAGCGACACAATCAGGCCAAAAATCATCCAAAAGATAAAATTTTATTTTAGCTTCTTGATATGTCCATAAAATGTCATTGTGAGCATGTCCATAGACTAGAATTGTGGAAGTCTTTTAAATTTTGGGTTGCTGTGGCAACGTAGCAAGTGTGCCGAAAACCCCATTTATCAGTTCGTCCCGTATTTCTTGTTTCGTACGTCCGAAATTAAATCTCGTCCTTATTTCTCGTTTAACTGGTAAACGCGCAACACATAATTAAAAAAAAACATATGCAATTCCAGTCTACGGCCATGTTGACATAATGGACATATGGGTTGTATATTAGTAGAAAAAAATCATTTATTCAAAATCAACATGAACATGACACAGAATTACACACTGACACAGGCCTATGTACTATATTATGAACATATCAAGGAGCCAAAATAAAAATGATGATTTTGGCCTGATCGTGTCGCTTTAAACTCAACTAAGGTATCGAGTGACACAGATAATCACGTGTGATACGGTGACACACAGGTCAGTAGACCGTGCCGAGGGAGGGGGGGAGGGGAAGGTGGTGTAACCATTTCCCGTTATCTGTCTTCAAAATCACCATGTTGGATGGAGTGATGACCAAGCCCTTGACTAAATAGAGAACAAGTTGGGACGCGGGAGCTAAATGACCGAATGTGAGATTGATCGTATACGCTGTCATTTTGTCACAATAGGTGTCATGAGCTGTGACCTCCGCGCTTTTATCCAACACTATCGAAAGTCCACTTCCGCCAGTTTCGGGTTTCACTAATGAGGGAATTTTCACGAGCAGACACAGGCCTAAGGGTTGCACCCTAGCAAACACGAAAGTCAGTTCCACTTTTGCGTGAATACTGGACAACGTCTACGACAGTGGCCCAGCATTTGTACAACATTGCTAGCTGCTCATTGAGCTTTGCGAGTTTGTGGCGGTCAACGTGGAGATGTCGCTGAGTTGACCTACACTTCACGTACTACAGCAGCAGCAGCCATAAATGTGAGAAATAAACAAAAAAACTCGCTCTTCTAATGATTATTGGACGTTATTTGCTGTATATTAATACACCTTAATCTCATTATGCAACATAACCTTTAATAACCTCTCTTTCTTAGAGTATAATATCTAAAATAGGGGCATAATACTCTAAAGGGTCATTTTGTCTAGAACTAAAACGTTGATAACCCAGTTAGCACAAAACTTTTGTATAGCATTTGTACAAATTTGTTGTGTTTACTGGGAATGGTCCGTTGCAGCTACACTAAAAACAAATTTTGATGCACATGAATCCCATTTTTGATTTGTAATATAATTGGTGTGTGATATAATTTTGAAAGCCCCTCCCCCCGCTGTTGGGTGGAATTTATAAGGTGTCAATGTATACTTTGAGAAGTGGTATTCGGCAGCTAATTAAAGTTACCAAAGAACGACACATTAACGTTATTTAAAATAAGTGTAGGCATTGTTCGGAAATAAAGGTGATACAAACAAGAGTTGTATTTAGCCTAAGTTGTTTGAGTTTTTTTTAACTATGGTAAACATTATATGTACGTTAATAGAAAATTAGAATATCGTGAGGCAATTTCAATATTTATGTAGGCTTAATACGGTGTAGACTATTCCATATAAATATGGTCGGTTCATATGCCTAATGTACATGTACATATATACGTCGAGACTTTTGGTTTTACTTTGTTCAAAATCATCGCTGATCGGACATCTGTGTCACGCAAGGTTTTAATATTTTCATCATCTTAATATAAAAACAATGTCATTTCTGGTATCTGAATTGATGCAACTAACATAAAACTAACTACACTCCTTCAGCAGTGTCATCTGTCCATGTATACACACTGCTAACCTTCGTCTCTCGCGTTGTGAGGGTTAAAACGCTCTCTGGAGAGGGATTTAGACTGACCCTGACCAAGGAATCTCAATCTCCTTGCCCTGACCAGCCGTCATTGTGATCATGTGTTATTGTCCCCACCAGGTCCAGCGTGAGAGATGAGTGATCGAAACTTCCGGCTGGACAACGCGCCAGTTAATATAATATAGCGTCTTTTTCACATGTTTGAAGGTCTATTATAGTTTAATCCTTGACGTTTTGCTACCTATAGGTGTGTCACCTGATCACCTAAATAACAATACAATACTATGTTATAAATTATATAAATTGCGTGTTATACTTCGTAATGTAAAACGAAAACCTACAAAAACTATGCTTTTAGGATTTAATATTTTCCTCCATTACAATCAAACTCATTTTAAAGGGGAAGGGGGGGGGGGGGGTTAACAAAACTGACCGAGTATAGGCAAGTTTGTTATTTTCTAAATTGCGAGCAATATTGACTAACTATATTTGTATCATCCGAAAGAGCTAATAATCAATTCAGATCATACTTTTTGACGAATTTAGATAAGTGATCATTATCTATGAGCTCGATATAATCCTTGATATAATAAACAGCTTGCTTAAACCTTAGCATTTTATTAATAATAAAATTAGCACGTATTATTTTTGTCGAGCTTATCCTGTAGAACTATACAGGCATGCATAATAATAGGGTAATGTAGTATTACGGATGGATACAGGAACTCGACAATTCGCCTCCCTTTCGCAGTATTCAGGTTTCAAAGAAACATTGCGTTTCTTCCCCACCCACTCATAAAGAATAACCCTTAGAGCACTGACCTAAAAAAATCTATTTTCAGTCACTTGAAGTTGTGTCTCGCTACCGCGATCCACATTTTCAAGTCACTGAAAATTTGTGTTATTTCTGAAATTTAAGTCCCCACATATGTCAGTGTTTCAAGATTGAAAGCATATTTTATTTTAACAACTGGCTATGTAGGTGCTAATAAAAAGACGGAATGTCTACTGTAGTCGACATTAGTGTTCTAAGGGTGAAATACTGTTTCTGATTACGCATCCTGTGTCTGGAGGGCAGTGTCATATGATTCATCTCTGGCCAAGTTTAGCCTGTAAGTGCATAAAATTGACCTCACTTTATTCATATGTCGTCCCCTTAGCTATGAAAGGGTGTATATGCCACTTTACAAAGTGGCAGATACACCCTTTCATATCCAAGGGGACGATGTATATTGTGTACTTACTTGCAGCAATGACTTTACATGTATCAGAAATGCATTTCTGATTACATGTTATACATTTCAAGTCCGTGTATTCGTCCGGGGGCCAAGCTCATGGAACGGTAGGTACATTGTGAAGTTTGATTAGCGTAACTTGAAAATGTGCAGTCTCTGTATTCACGAATGACATAAACCATGCGGATCAAAGTGGGTTTTTTCAATTTAAAATCATCATAAATGTCTTAGTCAGCTCTTTCAGATTCATTTGAATACCTATGTTATGGGTCTACGTATGCTAATAATATGTTTACTGTTACAGTGCTGGGGTCGACTTTAGTCGTCAGAATCTGACGTCTACAGACGTCAGATTCTGACGACTAAAGTCGATCCCCGTGCTGTAAGGGTTAAACCGCTAAGCGGGACTATAGTAGTTTTTAGTAAATTATTATACATTTGAGTAATTTTCACCAACTTGAAATTGTGGGTCGCGGTAGCGAGACACAACTTCAAGTGAGTTATAACGTTTTTTTTTAATTTAGCGATTTAAAGTTTAACGCATTGTACATTGAAACCGCTCTATATATTTACTTTCTATATATAATTTAGATAAGTAGTGCGTAGGTGTATTGTAATATCTGCATTCATATGCAGGATACACGACCTGTTTGTTTGTGTTGGCAGGCACTGTGGTGACTGGACAAACACACATCAAGCTGAACGACGTGGTGGTTATAACACCAAATACCATACATTCAACCGATGTTGCTTTAATGTTGGACCGACGGTGAAAAAGTGGCCCAGCACTAACCCTCCATTTAGTCAATGTTTGAAGCCGAATCATCAGACGTTTCTTATATAAATCACCCAGAGTTGAAGTGATTGGACAAAATGTCTTTCCAAAATGTGCAAGGATCAGCACAATCGTAGTCAAATCGTAGATAATACACTAGGCAACTGAGAAAACAGGATGTTGACCCAGTCTACGACGTCGGCCCAACATTAAGCACATACTGGGTCAACAGTTTAACAGAGCATTGGGCAAACGTCTGTTGTATGTTGGGGATGCTTGTCCAGTGTCTGTCACGTTGACCAAGCATGGAACCAAAGACTGATTCGATATCATGACTGGATAATTAACAAAAATATGTCTCAATTATACACAGCAACGGAACTATTCCACAAATGTTTCCTGCATGAAATCCGACATATGAATCAAATAACCAGGGTTTATTTATTTCGTTTGACTTTTACCCAGGATCATCTGGTCGTTGATAAATATTGACAATAAATGCAGTCTGCATGTATCAGTTGTCTCAATATTGCTTGTATGTCAACCATTGTTGGGTAAATTAACTTTCATCAGCTTCAGAGTATTTTAACTACATGTAGGCTACATTATAGCAATTCCCAAGTGTAATTTTGTAGTGACTGATTATTAGATAATGTGTGAAGCAATCGAAATAATTAATTTTAGTTCTTTAATCTTAGCATTGCTATATACAGGTTTATCCAAATAGCGACAAAAATGGATATCATACAAATTCTTTAAGTATTTAAAGTAGATGGGTTGTGACGATTCGATGATCACGAGTTGTGGTTAACTTTCTGAAGAGTGGGACCTTCACAAGATAAATATTGTTGATCAGTGGAGATCACCTGTTTTAATTTAGGTCAAATCTTTATCAAATACTCCAGACTCGCGATTGAACATTACGTACTCTCATTTCAATAGGCCTAATAACAACAAGATGACGGGTGTGTTTGGATAATGTCGACATGTGATTGGATGTGCCAATGTTTATCAGTCAGTGAGAAGAGTCATTGATAATAATAATTTTTTTTTAATACAGCCTTCTTATCCATGTTATCGTATCACATATCTCAGCTAGTCTCGTGTCAATTATGTTAATGTAAATTTACGTTCCCAATAAGGTATTAATTGGATATTTACCACATGCGGATCATTTCGTTTGTACAAACACCACTTGAATTAATCCTATTAATCTGGAAACCGAGATTGATTTTCCTTAAAATTTGTCTACACCATTTTTTCGTTTCGCTTGCAATCTATTGAAATCAATAAAATAACATAAAATAATAATCCCCTGACGAGTCTAAGTGTCCTATCTGCTATTTTACCCTTTAATCGCAAAATTATTTAATTGGAATTTTCACTCGCTTGAAGTTGTGACTCGCTGACGCGACACACAACTTCAAGTGAGTGAAAAATATTCAGATTTGAGAAAATGGAGGTCAACGACTTCGAAATCTTGTTGATCGATGTCACCTGTTATCTTTAAAATGTTAAAAATCTGGGAAAAAACGTATATAATCGGACCGGTGATTAAAGAGTTAATTGTGTGTGAGATTGACACTTTAACTCCGAGGGGACGAGTAAACCGTCATGAAAAAATGTCATCCGGCCACAGTGCGGATATCCCCATCCCCATGTTTTATGTCTGCAGTATTTGTTTTTATTTTATAAAAGGGGGGGGGGGGTTATTATATTATAGAGAAGGGCCTACATCATTCTGCGCACTAATGACGCATTTTATCATATAAATCCGGAGCGGCGAGTGGCATGAAAAATACCAAACTGGCTACTTGCTGACCATTTGAATGCTCGTACATTGTTAAGAAGATGATTATGTCATTTTAAACCTTTAAGTACAAATTATTTTTCATTCGTGCAAGCTGCAATTGCTGACACAAAATCAAGATGAATCAATTATTTGATAGAAAAAATATTTTAAATTTATGGTAGTAATTATAGTAGTATAGTAGTCTACTACACGAGTAAGACAATAATATAATAATAGCATCAGCAGTTAAAGTGATGTGTATGTCACTCACTTTACTGGCACATACAACACTTTGCCTGCTAGGGGACGACATATACGCGAAAAAGATCGATAATACCGAAAACAGCGACAAGGGGTTCGCATTTCTGCTCACACGTACATCTCAGCAGACACAACACGTTGAATCAATGTTGATTTAACGTTGGTCCACCGTCTGCGACGCTGGTCCAACGCTAAACCAACATTGATTCAACGTCTTGTGTCTGTTGGGATATTGACCTTAGTTCCGCACTACAGAGCTATGGCGTTCTAAGCAGGGAGGCACATAATAAAGGTGAACCACACGCTTCTGACCGGATGTGAGCTTACTCGAGCAGACGACCACAAGTTTGATTTAGGGTAGCCCCTTAGAGAGGCGCTCCGCGTGTAAGTTTGTTCGCGACCATACCGACAAAGAGGTTATTGAGAAGTAAACGCGATGGACACTGGTTCTGTCAGGTCAGGTATTTGTCAAAGCAGCGTCATTAATTAGTTCAAGGAAACTATACTGTTCTGCAAAGGCAAAAGGCAGTATCTGCTCACTTGTAAAGTAAGCAGATACTGCCTTTTGGCTTTGCACGGCAGTATAGAAGAGGCTGATCCAGATATTCAGCATGACCAACCACTTGCCTAAGATTCAGGTCAAACCAGTCTGAATATTCAAAATTATGATGCTCCTTAAAACGTAAAAAATTACAAAAAAATCATCGACATGTAGGCCTAGTTATGTATCTCTATGTCTAAATGTAGAAAACGTCAAGATGACAAAACGTCTTTAGATAACTTTAATCCCCGGGCTTCGGTCTATAAGCTCTAACTTATAATAAGATAATAGATAAGATAATAAGACAGACCCTAATCCATGACTGTGTTACTGATTACGACACATAGATCTCATACGTTTATCCATACAAGGATCGTTTTGGTTGACAAAATTGACCAAAAAAAGTTAGGGTAATTCTTTTCTAATAATGAGATAAAATTGGCGAAAAATCGTTATGTACACTGTGGTGTATTGACAGCTCAGTTGGTATGGCTGTTGACTACGAACATAGAAGTCCTAGGTTTGAATCTCAATGCAGCAGCCTTTGTTTCTTCGCTGCACACGTACATGTCCACAGGGTTAACTTAAAAAACGTTACAAATTTAATGGATAAGAAACCTTATGAATGATTGAATGGATGAATTAATTAATTATTTAAATAAATAAATAATTATTGAATGTGTGGATAGATTGATGGCTGGATGAACAGATGCAACCCTGAATAACTAAATAAATGACTAAACGAATAACTGAATTGCTTATGTTACACACATACTTTTCAACCCATTTTAGATTTCTAGGCCAGTATGCCCATTTACATAACTTTAAATATAATTTCATTACAACAATGATCAGCGATGGTAGAAGAAAACTTGGTTTATCATCATATAGCCTGATGATGTTTTGCTTGGAGAATAATCAGATTAATCGCGTGACAAGTATTGGTATAATAATAGTACATTGTTTTAATCGACCTTCATACCGGAATATGAATACTTCAAGTTATGGATTGACGACCGGCGTGTTGATATATTTGAGAGGTTTGATAGTGATATCAGTTAGACCCTGTGTGACAGTACTCACGGAAGTGACAATGTTGACCCTGTATAAATCCACCCGTGAATTATATTAACCCTTGAAGCGCTGAAATATTGCTATATAAATCTGGAGACCACAGGGTTTTTTCAATTTGAAATCATCATAAATGTTTTAGTTAGCTCTTTTCGTTTCATTTGAATACCTATGTTATGGGTATATGGCCATTAGAAATAGTTTACCCTTTCAATGCGGGGATCGACTTTAGACATCTAAAATCGATCCCCGCGCTGAAAGAGTTAAGATAAGGTACCACGGTAATCTCTAGTTAATGGCTACCAGAGTGCCATTTACACACGATACAGGCAAATATCTCACTGTAAAATACAGGAACCTGAAGGAATTGAAGAAAATAGGTCATCTGTTCATATATTCTGATAAAAAAAATTGGCTGTTTTTCCGTGATTTAAACACACATTTTTATCAATAATATAGGACGTTTATAGATAATTATCACGTTATTGTCTGTTCAAATAGTATTACTTTTACACGAATTTGAGTCTTTTTATTCCAATTTCGAGCAAACGGTAAGTGCTGACCCATTGCTGTTTTAATTGTACCATGTACCACGTATTCTGGAACTTTGTTTAATATTAAACCATCATAATGCCAACTTCTAAATCAGTTACTGTACCATGCATATAGAGTAAATGTTCATGTACGTACATGTTTACCATACACAACAATGCTTCAAAAATGTTATCTGGGCCTATAAAGCCTCATTGCACTCTAGTTTATGGCCAGATGTATTGATATTTTTTGATGGCATTATTTATGACGAATTTATGATGGCATGTATGTATACTTGTATTAAAAGGCTTATGGGGAACCTCATTCTATAACCTACATGACTGTATTTTATTATTAAATCTCCGTCATGTTCAATTCAATGAGTAACCAATTTCATTCATTCATTTATTAATTAATTGATTAATTAATTAATTAATTAATTAATTAATTAATTAATTAATTAATTAATTAATTAATTAATTAATTCATTCATTCATTCATTCATTCATTCATTCATTTTTTCATTCTTTCTTAATTGCATTCAATACTAGATTCAAACAACACAGTTAGATTTGTTTGTGTCATAGCCTGCTACATTTACATTATTACCGGGTAATTATTCACAATTATATTGCCATAGATCTCGTACTTATTATGCCCCGATCGGCCAGTTTAGTCTGATTATTCAACTGGAAAAAATAACGATTTCATTTGTTTAACAGGCTATTATTTGGTTTACATTATAGCTCATACAATTGGGTACGATAAAACGATATACAATTGGGTAGGATAAACCGCTAAAGCTATACATTTTTTTTACAAAACATCAATTGACTAACATTATAGTACGCATAATCTGCTTAAATAGCCTAGCTGGTTGTGATACGAAAAATCATATTTTGCTCGTACTGCATAGGCTAATTAAATCCCTAATTCTCATTATGAGGGGACATCATGATCCACCTATAGCAAGTCTTGAACCTGAAACCATATTCAAGGCTCTCTGTAAGTTTAACCCCTGACGCTGACCCGATGTTGGGTTAATGCTGGGCCACCGTCATAGACGGTGGACCATCATCAAGCCTACATTGCCGGAACCTGATATATACGGTTTCAGGCAGGTTTTATATCAATAGAAATATCACTAAATTTGATAGAATAGTTTTTGGTTGATGCTCCGTTAATTCAATAATCTATATTGGAAATGTCTATTTTTCATAGATATAAATATTTTACGTCATTTGAAGCTGGAAATTGCGTTAGCAATTTCCAGCTTCAAATGAAGAAAAATAGAAGCAAGCAACTCAGCAGGACAAGGGTTAAAATGCTAAATATGTATTATTATTATGCTCCAGCTCCTGAGGGGTTAACCCTTGTGTTGCTGAATTGTTTCAATTGTATTTTTCGTCATTTGAAGCTGGAATTGCTAACGCAATTTCCAGCTCCAAATGTCGGGAAATATTTACATTTATGAAAAATCGACATCTCCAATATTGAATTTAGTGGGTTAACTATTATCTATCAAAAACAATTTTGTCAAATTTAGTGCTATTTCTGTTGCTCTAAGACATGGCTGAAATCGTATATATCCGGGCCTATAGCAGGACAAGGGTTAATCGAATCATCTTCACTCTTCGGCTATCTCTGTTATCAGCCGCCGCCCTCCACATAGGCTAAATGCCACCAGCTTATCAACTCGTCAACTATCCACTATATGTTGACACTGGCAGATGTATAGATACCCCGCCGCCGACCCGCGATGAACAGGCGAGTGATGAACAGCTGAGAGTTGAACAAGGTGAGAATCGGTTAATAATACCGAGTGGCGGTCAATTGAGATTCACCCTAGACGACTGTATGTCACCTCGACGGACACCACTGACCACCCCAGCAGACACAAGAGACTGACCCAAATGCTGGCCTAATGTTGGCCCAGCGTCGTAGACGGTGGGCCAACGTTAGACCAGCATTTGGTTCAGTGTCTTGTATCTGCTGGAACTGGGCATGACGAAGCAAACACGATACATTGACCCAATGTTTTTCAATGTTGTGCCAGCGGCGCAGACGCTGGCACAACATTGAAACAACATTGGGTCAATGTAGCGTGTTGCTTGCTCACGCTTAGTCCAGTGCACGCCAAGCAAACACGGATATTGTCCCAGTGCTGTTTGAAGGTTGGGCCAGCGTCCCAGATTATGGCCCAGCTCAACGCCAACATTGATTGAATTGTTCGTGTTTGCTGGCATAATTGTTGTATACATGTTTTCACTCTTTCTCTCAAGGGAGTTTAATTAACCCTTTCACGGCTAAATAATAATAAAACTATAACTTTAATTCGTTTAATTAACCGATTAAATCACTGTTATTGGGAACGAAATACGTGCTCGAACATCACGATTTGCAAATGTGTGGTTTCAAATTAAACACATATCAGCCATTTTCACCCACTTGCAGTTGTGGGTCGCGGTAGCGAGACACACCTTCAAGTTGGTGAAAATTAAAACAAGATAACTTAGCGGGTAAAGGGTTAATATAATATATAGTAACTGACAGATGGAGACATTCATACTGACACATTAAACCACTTTAGTGTTGGAGTACCAAGGCAGGATTCAATAGCATCATCTAGTAATTAAGTGCAGTTACTACCAGCTTTTGAACATGTTGTAGATAAAATGTGACATCAATCAGCAAGATTTCAAAAATAGTTGACCTTCGTTTTGTCAAATCTGAATAGTTTTCACCCACTTGAAGTTGTGGAACGCGAGAGCGAGACACAACTTCAAGTGGGTGGAAATTCAAATTAAATAATTTGGCGATTGGCGAAAGAATGAATCAGGCTTTAAACTGTGACAGGAAAACCGCCTGACACAGAATTCGAAATTACGCTCTGTGATAAATAACAGCTCCATTAGGCCCTATATATAGTACTAAAAACGTCACCAACGTTCAGTCAAGTGCCAACATCGATTCAATTTTTGAAGCAATTAAATCGATGAGTTAAAAACATCAAAATTGAAGCAAGACGCCGTGTAATTTATGGAATCTAGTCGCTAGGCAATTGTATTATCAACCCATTAGACCGTTGTTACTCAACCTACGATATTTCACAACACTAAGAATACATCATCATACACTTATTACGAAAAACGAATTGTTAAATTTATTTCGGTCTAGTTAGTCTCTTTATACATAAATAGTTGTTATCGTCGCATTAAACAACAATACGAATAGAAGGGTCATTTCACACCATTCACACCATTCTACATAACCACTGATATCATCACCTTTCATAGATTGGGCAGTATAACACACGCATACAGCGTTTAATGACATGTAGAGATTTATTATAGTATCAGAAGCAATTTGAAAAACCGTAAAGATGAGGAAATCTTCAGAAAATCAGAAATGAGAATGTTTTTTTGACGAATTTGAAAAAAAGTTGCGACTATTGTATTACGGGGACGACAGGGTTTATCGACCTTCGGTCATGATACCGGATGTAGGGTGGGGATAAATGTCACACCGAATTTTTCGGGAGTATCGGGTCGCCACACGACGACCGGCAAAAAGGAAATGCTGGAAAATAACGCTGCCTCAGTGTTGGCTCAACGTCGGAGACGTGGTGCCAACACTGAGCCGGCGTTGGGCCAGCGGATTCTTTTCAGGCACCGCGGCGATCTTTGTACCTGCCGTAAGCACGGGTATAGAGAGAATCGTGGGGCATCGTAGCAGGGTCTGAAGAGGGGTATCGTATGTGGGGTCAAGAGTCGCTTTCCCACTCAACCTTCCACGCACTAAGCGCGGTTTTAAGCATAACCCAGCTAACACACAACATTTGTATAACATTTGTACACTGTTGGAAATGCAATACAAATGTTTTGTATTTGTTGGGAATGTTAAACTCTATATAATTAAATAATAATTTAAAATAGAGTCGACGCGATGTTTGAAGTCCAATAAAGCGGGTGTATGATATCGTTATAATTTAACATATTAATTATAAAAGTGATGGATCGTCGAAGCATAATATTTTACATACACGCGAGCGTGAACATGTTGTTATACTCTTATCTAGCATTTGAAAGGTCAACCGCTTAATGACCATCTTCATCTATCCAGTTGTCTGCCACAGACTGGTAGTCTGACGGTCAGACCTGATACGGCAAGGTGCTTAATGACTGGCGTGCACTTATAAATGAGTTAATGACACACGATTTGCTATTTCTAGTTCAGTTCTGTATTTTTTTAATACGCCTCGTGATTTTTTCGGTTGTTTTTGAAAATATAAAAAATACCGAGAGACTACTGTTTCCGGTCATGACGTCCCTGTGTCTTGTTCCACGCACATAAATTATATCACAAAAAAATGCCCAGGTATGCACCAAGTCATAAAAAATATTGTGATGGGTGAATGCAAGACGACAGAAACATAAAGTAGACTACTGGAATGTATTATAAACTAGAACAATAATAATACTATAGATTAAGGTGTACATTACTCAAAGGGTGCATCAATGTAAGGGGGTGGGGCAGCGTTTACTTAGTGTTGTGTAATGTTTATTTCTTTTCAGAATAAGAGACGTGAGCGGCACCTAGTTTCAAACAGAAGAGGTGCTCAGATTTCTCAGGGCTTCTCCCTGCCAGCGTTGAGGTAACTACGATCGTGCCCAACAACCTTTTCCTCCAACAGCTCAAACGTAAAAAATCAACAGCGAGCAAATTTATCTCACCCCTTACACTGCAGTTCAAGTGTCTAACCTGGTATTGCACTGGCAATGCCAGATCAAGTCTCAAGCAAGCAAGCAAGCCAGCGAAAGCAAGCAAACAAACAAGCAATCAGACAATCAAGCAAACAAGCAAGCGAGCAAGCAAACAAGTGAGCGAGCAAGCAAACAAGCAAGCAAGCAAGCAAGAGCCAGCCAGCAAGCAAGCAAGAGCAAGCAAGCAAGCAAGCAATTAAACATGCAAGCGAGAAAACAAACAAGCAAGCAAGCAAACAAGCAAGCAAGAAAGCAAACAATCATACAAACAAACAAAGACACAAGCAAAGAAGCAAGTAATCAAGCACGAAACAAACAATCAAGCAAGCAAACAAACAAGCAAGCATGGGTTATGCGAAGAACTCTCTCTTCAATGGTTAAAGCTAATAAATATTTATTCGTATGTATTCGTATAGAACAAAAAAAACAATGATCTTGTATTGTGTGTAAGATATTTTAAATTATATTATCAGACGGTGGTTTGTGGCATCACAGGGTTCAGGTGTCGTGAGCAGCAGCATGTTATCTATCCTATTAGCCTATTTATCATGACATTTGTCACTGTTTTGTAGTAGTCCGCGGTGCAAAACTGCCTTCTGGCTTTGCAGAGTCATCTTCATCTATCCAGTGGTCTGATAGTCAGACCTGATAGGGCAAGATATGCAGAGTAGGTTACCATATTACAGAGAACATTTATCAATGGTATATATAGCTCAACATCGGATCAAAGTTGGCCGAGGCCTATTCCACAGCTAAGAATGAAGAGCTCCGAGAGTTTTAACTGACTTAGAACACATCAGACCATAATGAGAATCCCTCACAATGAACAGCTCGGTCACAACTGACTGGTTATAGCACCATAGGCCTACCATGATAATAGGTCTGTACTTGATCCACAATAACTCTCCATTCCCGGCTTAGAATGTAGTGGTCCGACAAAGCAAATAATGTAGTGGTGTGTTTTAATAGCCGTTTTCGCTGTTATTTGGAATGATGCAAACATATTTGTAAATGTTGTGTTTCAAATTAAGCAAATGTGAGTAATTTTCACCCACTTGAAGTTGTGGGTCGCGGTAGCGAGACAAAACTTCAAGTGGGTGGAAATTTAAATTGTTTAATTTTGCGCTTTAAGGGTTGAATACGTAAGCATAAAAGCCTTGTCATAACTATCATAGACAATTATTTTATTTTAATTTCCGAATAAAGTATTGTCGTTCGTATTTAGAAAGACATGGTGTTTTTTAGGGTGGGGCATGTGCAGCCATGTAAAGCCAAAAGGCAGTAACTGTTTCCTTGAAAAGTAAAACAGTTACTGCCATTTTGCTTTGCACAACAGAGTGGTTGTCTGTGTTCTTATTGTAGACAATAAATGAAATGAAATGAATGAGGTTTTAGGCCACCTTTGTGTACATGTAGGCTAAACTGGGCCAGAAGATAGTGAGATGAATGAGATGACACTGCCCTTCAGACACATAATTCTAAATTGGAGCCCTGGCGGTCTGAGGACGAGCACGCTACCTCTCGGTCACAGAGACTCCTCACAATATTGAATCTTTACGAGTGAGCGGAAAGGAAACATTTTGTTTCTTTGGAGCTTGAATGCCAGAGCGGGGTTCGAGCCCGCGATCGCCGATTTTCCAAGCAGGCAGCTTTAACCACTGCACTACTGTCTGACAATAAAGACATGTTATATGACACAATGTTCTAAGACCAAGGTTCAAATGTAAAAACTTCAGTTTCAGTAACCAACCACTATGTACAGCATGCACCAATACAGGCAGTAACGCTTGACACACAATATTGACCCTCAAAGCGCTGAATAGGTTTTATATAAACCATTGATTTTTAATTTGAAATCATCACAAATGTCGTAGTTAGCTCTTTCTGATTCTTCTGACTACCTATGTTATGGGTCTACGGCCATCATAAATATTTTTACTCTCAAAGTGTGGGGATAGACTTCAGTTGTCAGAATCTGACATCTACAGACGTCAGATTCTGACGACTAAAATCTATCCCCGCTCTATAAGGGTTAACCCTTAAAGCGTTCAGTTGAATAATTTATTTTTCACCCACTTGAAGTTGTGTCTCGCTCATAATTTCAAGTGGGTGGAAATTAACCATATTTGTTTAATTTTACACCAAGCATTTGCAAGTCTTAATGTCTAAGCACACATTTCGTTCCCAATAACTGCATTTTAAAACAATATTCATGTAACTTTTATAAAGTAAAATGGTGGTGCCCAGTTTCAATAAGGAATCTAATCTAGGTCTTTATGATATTGATAAGTCACAGCTCAAAATAATGAAAATGGGAAGAAACGACTGGATATAAGGGATTGGTATTTAGAAATAGACGCACCATTTATAAATTCGCACAAATTGTAGCATTGTCGAATAAGTACATTCGTAATTTTAGCAATAATATGCGTGTGAACGTCTTCACTTCACATCGCTTGATCAGATTTGTTCAATAAATTGTTCAATACTGGACCTATTTGTCCATAAGATAACAATAAAGAATCCACATAGATAAATAATAGCCCATCCCTGTCTTGTTTAAGAGTCAAATCATGTACATTAAAAGTGACCCAGACCAAAGATCAACAGCCTCATTAACGTTCGGTTTTAGCACTCAACGGAGTTTTTTTCTTTACACACCCTAACACGAAGCTCTACTCTAGCCGAAATACAGTATCAGCTTACTTGAATAATAAAAAGATACCGCATTTTGACTTTATTTACATGTGTATATGTATGCTGAAGTACCTTTCTGTTTTCACGTACTAAGATGCCCAGTAGTGCAAGAGCATTAGGGTTGAACCTGGAATAAAATTGCAGAAAGCTGATTTTTTCAGGAATGATACATGGACATCTCCCCAGACGAATTCCGAAGATGCCCCGAAAATCCCCCTTGTGCATTTTTTTCAATTCAAGATGGCCGCCACCATGTAACGCCATTTTCGAAAAAAACAAGGGTATACCATAATTCCTCACTTTTGCAGTTCGAAAAAATATTTAGGTGTCTCTACTTATGTTTGAGGACACAAAGAGTTCATCCAGATGATCTGAAATGATATCAGTACATTTCTCAATACCAAAAATCCAAGATGGCCGCCATATTGATATACTGAGTATGTTGAGCGATCTCTTAATTAAAAAAACGAAAATATGAGGTAACTATCTCGTTGTTGAGCCTAAAATGTATTTTTTGTCTAAACCCATGGAGTCTAGCACTTATTTAGATCACCAATATTGTATTATATTGAATTTATCAACATAAATCCCACATACCGGTAGTTTAATGTTATGTAACACCATATAACGTCATTTTTCCAAAAAAAAACAAGACTATACCACAATTCCACACTTTTGCAGTTAAAAAAAAAAAATTGGTGCCTCTACACAAAAAGCTCATCAACAGGATCAGAAATGATATCATTCCTTTTCTTATCTCCACAAATCCAAGATGGCGACCATTATGTGAAGCGTCCCCTACCCCCTCAGAAAATCACGTACATGCCATAATCATCATGTTGTTGAAACTTTTTTTTCAGGGCCATGGAATCTAGAATATATTTCCATCACCAATTTTTTAAATAGAATGTGCTTATCAACACAAAATCCAACATGGCTGCCATATTGGTTAGCTCTTTTAGCGCAGATGCCACGATTAAGCGATGTCCAGCTGCTTTTTCATATGGGTATATAGATATAGATTGATCAAATTTACAAAATATCATATGTCAGAAATCATTGATTAAAAATTCTAACATCTCTCATCTTTAAATATAAGGGTATTTTTCATTCATTTGAAGCTTGAGATAGCGTAAGAAATTCCAGTTTCAAACACAGCGACTAATTCCAATGTAGGTATTTTATATAGTAGGCCTATATAAAATGTTTTTTGATTTTGGTTAAGTATTAGTTGTGATTATTATTGTGAATGTACATAATAACAGAGCTAAGTACAATATTACACCAGATTAAACACGTTTAACGTCAGGATATGATAGTTTTATGTCAGGATATATGAATATGATATCAGGATATGACACTTTAATATCATGATATGTAATATAATGTCCAAACATTGGTGTTTAATATAGCAAAATCACGTTATGATGGCTCAATACAGCTTTATAAAGGCAGTATATAGTGGCTAAACATCACGTTGCTGTATTAAAATGAAAAGATATACATCATATTATCACGAAATGCATTACAATTTCGTGATATATCATTTTAACATCACTATGACATTTTAATGTCAGGATATGACATTTGAATATTAGGATATGGTACTTGAATATTATGATGTGACTTTATACATTGATGAAATGACACATTGAGGTCACAATATAGCATTGTAATGTGATGGTGTGTTATTATAATGACAAACATGCTATTTAATATCGAATATTGTATAATAAACAGTTCGAAGTCAGGATCTGGCATATTTATGCCAGAATATGACACTTTAACGTCATGATATTATAATGTCCAAATTGTGTCCTTTTATATCACACAATAAGATTTGAATGTCAAGATATTCATTTTTTTATGATAGGATATGACATTATCTAATCAAGATATGGCGGGCTTGGCGGCATTCTAATGTGACATTATAAGGACTGAATATGACACTACAATATTTTAATGTGACCATAGACGCACGTTACCATATGGTAATACAGAATCGACATAGAACATTCCAATATCAGGCTGGCACATGTCAGTTCAACATATATATCGCAATATAATTCAGTATGTAAAGGCCTCTACATTGCTCAAATACCGGTACTTCAAAACTGCCAACAACAAAAGCACTTCGGAAGATTCAATAAAATGGAAAGTAATTAGATAGCGTTAAGACACGTTCTCTTTGAACAGCATGTGGCCTTGCCCTCTTTTACTTTCATTTCCTCTTACACTAAAATGTCATATTGTGATGTTAATATGCTATATCATGATATTTAATATCATGACATTACACTAAAAGATCCTGTCACTTTAATACCATACCATGATGCTTAACCACCATATCCTGCATTTATAAAGCTGTATCCAGACATCATAACGTCATTTTACTATAATAAAGAGCAATATTTGGACATTACAAAACCATATCATGACGTTAATGTTTCTTGTCCTCATATTATCGTGACATAAAGAGATCATATCCTGACAATAAACTGTGACATCAATTAATTTAATGTCATATTCCGATATTCTGATGTAAAATCATCTCATTACAACACCATACAATGCCATAACTTCATTACGAAATATATATATCCTAATATTCAAAATGTAATATCTTGATATTTAAATGATATATTTCATGATATTAAACATATTGACATTCGCAGATCAAGGACAAAAGTAAGTATTTAAAAGAGCATTGTTACAGGACGATTATCACAGATGTCATGTACATGTAACGTGTGAGGCGCAAGTCCTTATCTTGTAATTGATTTTTGCTAGAAAGCCTCCCTTCAACGTCACCTACTGCCCCAGCCAACACGGGGCATTAATCCAATTCTGTTTAATTTTTGTGCCAGCGTCGAAGACGGTCAGCCCATATTAAAACAGCATTGGATGAGTGCCTCGTGTTTAAACTCCATTATGATACAGAACATATTTTGCTGTACAGGAGGGTGTGGAATCTACAGTCTGGGAACGGATTTTATATCATGGTCGTTTGTAAACTACGCAAACTGAAAGAGCAGTCGCCCCAGAAAGTTCTAAAAAGAGTAAGTTGCGGGTGCAGAGTGGCTTGTTCAAAGGGGGGGGGGGGTCTCACAAATCTAGACTATATTGTACAACGATGTGCTCTTTTTGTATTGGCCAAAAGTGTAGAAACTGTGACAGCTCGGATGATTGAAACGCAATGATTTCATTATTTACCTGAGATTAATTTGTTAACTTGACAAATCTCAATCTACATTTCTAGTGGGAAAGCAGTTCGAAAACACTCCAAAGCGCCACCCACCATGGTAGAATTAACTATAACTACCATGTGGGATTCTTGTCGATAAACTCAATATAATAAAATATGGTCATCTAAATAAGTTCCAGACTCCATGGGTTCGGCTGAAAAATACACTTTAGTTTCAACAACGAGATAGTTATCGCATATTTTCGTTTTTTTTAAGAGATCGCTTAACAAAATATTATGGCGGCCGTCTTGAATTTGTGGTATTAAGAAAAGTACTGATATTATTTCTGATCATCTGGATAACCTTATTGTACTTTAAAACATAGGTAGAGACACGAAAACCATTGTTTTAACTTCAAAAGTGGGGGATTGGGGTAGAACCCTTTTTTTTTAAATGGCGTTACCTGGTGTTATTTTTAATTAACTACTATGTGGGATTTATGTTGATAAATTCAATATAATAAAATAATGGTGATCTAAATAAGTGTTATATTCCATGGGTTTGGCCAAAAAATACATTTTAGGTTCAACAACGAGATAGATATCTCATATTTTCGTGTGTTTTTAAGAGATCGCTTAACATAATCAGAACAATATGGCGGCCATCTTGGATTTTTGGTATTGAGAAAAGTGCTGATATCATTCCTGATCATCTGTATCAACTCTTTGTGCCTTAAAACATAAGTAGAGACACCAAAATATTTTTTTCCTAACTACAAAGGTGAAGAATTAGGGTATACCCCTGTTTTTCGAAAAAGGCGTTACATGGAGGCGGCCATCTAGAATTAAAAAAAATGCACAAGGGGGATTTTTGGGGCATCTTCGGAATTCGTCTGGGGAGATGTCCAGGTATCATTCCTGAAAAAATCAGCTTTCTGCAATTTTATTCCAGGTTCCTGTGTTTTTTTCACTAATGCTCTTGCACTACCAGTATGGTCGGCTATCATTAGATCTACCGGATACCCAGCTCACACGATTCGTTGATGCTAGCTCACTCTTCACACACCGTCTTTGATGTTGGCCCAACATTGAAACAGCATCGGGTCAACGGCTCGTGTTAGATAGGTGCCCACTTATATAATATATCCCGAAAGAATAAACACTTTGAAGTTGCAACGCCATTTTTATATGTTTTAATCATAACATTAAAACCTCTTCTGTGTCTTTGATAAATACCGAAACAAATTTACCTGGACTATTGTGATATAAATATCTAATGACACTAGTTTTCAATTCTACAGGCGAAGAATATCAGGTTATTTTGATATGCTGAGTATTTATATAAAAGTGGACAAAAAAGCAACTGGGTATTTATTTGGTGTCTCTTTTTTTATTTATTTTAAAGATCACTTACACCTCTTAATTGTCAATGGTATGGGTGCATTTCAGTTCACGGCTTTTGGAGGTTTCGGATGATTGATTGCTCATAGCAGTTCCCATTGTAAGCTGAATGTAACAGTAAACGTAGCAAAGTGACTTAAATTAAGACACTTAAACCTTTTTTCATAAGAGAGCACACATTGAGAGTACACACAGGAAAAAATAACTGCGCAATAAAATAATAGATTACTACTATTCATTACTTTAAAAGAAAATGATCTCAATACCACTGCCTACTGTTTTGGTAGCAATGAAATACAGATGCACATATAATTGTATTATGTTTGTAGTATGTTTTATTGAACACAAAGTACGAATAAATCATCATTATTATTAATATACTGTTATTTATATGACACATGGTGATCTTATATGTGTAGCATAAGGCAGTTTTCCAATAGTGTTTTCTGGATAGCGATAAAGGCATAATATTTATATCTTTGTCAAAGTCATGAAGCGCCGCATTACTCTTGAACATTTTCTTCATTAGCATTGCTGCCAGTTATTACTAACACTGGGTACTTTGTTCCAGATGTAGACCTGCAGCTGTACAGTCATGTCAGAATTCTCACGGAGGACATGAATGATTGAATTGATATTAACCCTTTAACCCTTACAACGCTAAAATGCTTTCGTATAAACAATGGAGAACAAAGGGTGTTTTCAATTTTAAATCACCCTAAATGTCTTAGTTAGCTCTTTCTGCTTCATTTATTATGTTATGGGTCTACGGACAATAACAAATATTTAAATCCTTACAATGCGGGGATCGACTTTAGACGTCAGAATCTGACGTCTACAGACGTCAGATTCTGACGTCTAAAATCGCTCCCCGCGCTGTAAGGGTTGTCACACCGGTCACGATTATATTCGATTTTTTTGATTTTTTAGTAGCATATTAAATGCCACTTTTTAAACATGTCAAAGATAAAACTCGACAAATCTGAATAATTTCCTCTCACTCACTCACTTGAAGTTGTGAATCGCGTCAGCGAGACACAACTTCATGTGGGTGCACTGAAGATTTAAATTCAAACAATGGGCGAATAAAGGGTTAATGGGTGCTTAGAAATAAAACACACATTGCCATGTTAAATAAAAAGTGAATAAAAGTGTGTCCTTGGAATTGAAAAGGTGTACCTCCTCCAACTTTCTATAGTGAGATACACACCTTTTCGGTGCAAGGGGACGAAATGTCACGATCTGTTTGTTGACATGGATAAGAACAATGACACTCTTGTATTCTTTGATTTCTCACTGAAAATAAACGAAATAAAAATTGATTAAAATACACAAAATTAAACACACAAAATTAATTGTTTAACATTTAAATGAAATCATCGATTTATAAAAAATATATTACATACTTGATCTATGATAATTTTAATTATTACCACATCCTGGGTTGTAGTGCTCTCATAACACTAATTTAGCCATCTGCTAATAACGTAACAGGGGTATCAAATGAAAATCAGAGGTTTCAAATTACATTTGAAACCTCTGATCTAAAGGCAGGTATCAAACGGGTGTCACGTGGGCCGCCGAGCTCTGATCAGGCCACTCACCGACTCACCAGTAGCAGCGCGTACACCTGTACACTGCGTGCACACACGCGTGACCTGCAGGTAGACTAAACTAGCGCTCGATGACTAACATAGGCTAGGCCTAAGACTACGGCAAAGTTCTATTTATCGTCATTGACTGCATCACCTCATATTATTGTAAGGCTACAGTCG
The DNA here is from genome assembly GCA_964017125.1 of Flabesymbios commensalis. Lineage (NCBI taxonomy): Eukaryota > Metazoa > Annelida > Polychaeta > Terebellida > Flabelligeridae > Flabesymbios > Flabesymbios commensalis. Next base: position 61,695,444 of record OZ024908.1, read on the forward strand.
CAGAATCAACATCATAAAGGGAATGGAGCTCAGTAGGGCCATCCAGATGGTCCTAACGTTATTTATAACCCTCCAGCTGGTACGTCTAGTCTACTAATTTCATCTTTTTTTTTGTTAATTATAGGCTTAGTTCTACATGGACATTGTGTATGATGGTAATAATAGTAATAGCGTGTGTTTTGTCGGTAATTATGTTAATTTGAGAGCCTTCTTGTGAGAGTTGGCTCGGTTTTCAAATCACCCTGGTCGTGATCAACTCTCACAAGTCGGTTCTCAAATGACCATAATTACACGCTATTGTATAAATATTCATACGCTCAAGTGGAGGATCAATAATATAAAGTTCAGCATACTTCGTATTTCATTGGCGACTGGATAATGTTGGAGCTATTTCCTTTCTCTTAATTTGCCACAACAACATTACCTAGAAGACAATGCTCAGTTATGTAAACTATGCTTAATGCCAGCGTTACAGACGGTGGACCGACATTAAACCAACATAGGCACCACACCAAGTCAGTAGCATTACAGCTTCACCACAGGCAGCACCGAGTAAACGAATTCTGGTCGCCAGTGTGTCTGCAGGATTCTACTTGTCGTAATAACCAATTGTATATAATATATTCCAGGGAACACAATACAGTGATCCTGTTTTGGCTGAATGTTACTTGGGTCAATATCGCAGACTGCACTGCGCTGCGAAACCACAAGGCAGTATATGCTAATTTGTAAAGTAAGTAGATACAGTCTTTTGGATTTGCACGGCAGTGTATACTGCCCTGCAAAGCCAAAAGGCAGTATCTGCACACTTTACAAGTAAGCAGATACTGCCTTTTGGCTTTGTAGGGCAGTATAGGTCTACATTGAAGTAGCAACTAGGGGTTTTACGATGAAAATTTCCTTGACACTGTTTCACCAGTACATGACAATTTTTTTTATGTTTTCACCCACTTCAAGTCATCTTCGTCCACTGCAAGTCGAGAATTGCGGCAGCAATTCGCGGCTTATAGTGGATGAGATGACAATGGTAAATTCAGGCTCGAAAGGGTTAATTGATACTATTCACATGGTATTACACAATTTATTGTGTATAATATGTTAACACCTGGGTACAGCGATTCTCCCAAACCGGCCCAGCATCGGATTTGGCTGGAATTCGAGGCAGCATCAAGCAAACTTTGATCACACTTGGTGAACCTCTCACGACAACGATATAAAAATAATTGAGTAGGCCTACAAACTTACAGTCTAATATGTTTATGAAACTCTAATCACCTGCTTCTATATTATCTATGCAGCATTAAGTTACTTGATGACAGATCTATTTCCAGGTGATAATAATGTAAAGTTATGCTAATGTTAAGACAATGCTGAACGATTGCATTTATATTTTAATACGCACATTATGCCTGTTATAATTCTTCCTTGCCCAAAGTTCCCACAAAAACGTATTCCTGGAACCCAAGTTTATTTTGTTAAGTCTTGATGTGGCACAGTAAGTCGTAAGATGAACCCAATGTCATTTCAAGGTCAAGTATATAAGCTGATTTTGTAATGCATAAAAATCACATAATTGCGAACTTGGGTGACAGCTGAGGATTCGCAATATTGCGAACTTGGGCGAACTAGGGTTGAGACCTCTTACATCATTCTTGATCATTATTATATTTCATTATATATATATATAGGCCTACGCGATTTTACATTTAAAACGCTTGAACTCTAACAACAAATTTATATCGCTTTACTCATTTTTGTTCATGTAAACAACTGCTTCCGGCGACTATTTTTCTACTTGTCCCGGAAGTAGATTGATGTACAGTCACCGAGAGGACTTATCAATATTTCTGTGAAGGCATGCAAGTCAACGCGTCCTACCGCACGCCTATCTGCTCTGTTGACAAAACGAATTAATCGAAAAAACTGGTCACTGCAAAATCCTCACTGTGACTGCTATGACTGTGTACTTGGTTGCTTGGTTCATTTAGTTATCAGGTTATTTCCGCAGTTTGAGCAAGAGGAATGCTACAGCAATGTCACGTAATGTACTTATGTGACATAATTATATGTATGTACTTCTTAGATGAGCATCACTCATTGCTCATCATTTAACCTTTTAACCGCCAAATTATTCAATATTCACCCACTTGAAGTTGTGGATCGCGTCAGCGAGACAAGTGAGTGAAAATTATTCAGATTTAACAAAATGGAGGTCAACTGTTTTCAAATATTGCTGATTGATGTCACATTTTATCTTTAACATGTGTAAAATAGGGTACGTAATGTGCTAATAAAAAATGAAAACCAAATATATGCGACACCGGCGGTTAAAGGGTTAACCCTGTAACCGCCGGTCCCGATTATATTCGAGTTTTACAGTTTTTAGGAGCACATCTCATATCAGCCTTTAAGATAATGTAAAACGTGATATCAATCAGCAATATTTCAAAATCGTCGTCAAATTTTGTCAAATGTGAATAATTTTCACCCACTTGAAGTTGTGGATCGCATCAGCGAGACGCAACTTCAAGTGGTTGAAAATTCCAATTAAATAACTTGGCGGTCAAAGGGTTACTGTAATTTAAATTTTCACCCACTTGAAGTTGTGTCTCGCTGTGCCGCGACCCACAACTTCAAGTGGGTGAAAATTACTCATATTTAGGCCCTAGTTAATTTGAGACCAAACATTTACAAATATAATGTTAAATTAAACATAATAAAATATTCGTGCTCAGCACTTTAAGGGGTAACCCTTACAGCGCGGGGATCGCCTTTAGTCGGCAGAATCTGACGTCTGTAGACGATCCCCAAACTGTAAGAGTATTCAAATGAATTGGAAAGAGCTAACTAAGACAGTTATGATGATTTTAAATTAAAAAAAATACCTTTGGTCTCCAACATTTTTATTACAAATTTCAGCGCTTCAAGGGTTAAACGTTGAAACAGTTGGGCTTATTCTAATTACAATAATTACATTTAAATCCGATTGTTGTAGTATTGATCGTACAATAGTCGATAATAGTGTTTGGTAATTTAAAGTATGAATTTTGCTGTTATTTTCATCTGTCGTGTGAAAGCTGTAGTATTGTTAAATCATAGAGCTAAAATAGTCTCTTCTAGCTCTATGGGTAAATTAAACATACGTTAACCCTTTCAAGCTTGAATTTACCATTGTCATCTTCATCCACTACAAGCCGCGAATTGCTGTCGCAATTCTCGATTTGTAGTGTATGAAGATGATTTGAAGTGAATGAAAAATTAAAGAAAATTGCCATGTATTGGTAAACCAGTTTCATGGAAATTTTCATTAAAAAACCCTTAGTCGTAGGAAAATGCTTTAATGCATCATGAGGGCTTAAAGGGTTAATACCCCTTATAGTTTAACTGCTAGATGTATAACTATTTGATTTTTTAGTAAAGGGAAAGTAACCGCAGGGCGGGGCGGTTCACGATTGATAGGCAACATGTCAAGAAATTACATGTATAATTATAACAAGAACAACAGTTTGGCCGGGGAGAACTCCGTCCAAACTAATAAATGTCAAATAAATTAAAATGTTGAATCTATAAAGTACTCCTCGCTCGTCATGATCATCAATCGCATGCCCACTGTACCCCGAGGCGTGTCAACGAGGCTTTGAGAAATGCTCTTTTGCGAGTGTCGTAGACGGTGTACTAACAATAAAAAATCATTTGGGCAAAGTATCACGTTAAATGGAATGGTTTCACTATTGACAAAGCGCTCACACACTGGGAAAATTATATTGCGAATGGAATGTATAACAGACTCGGTTTATTTCGTTCTTATGGCAATGTGAAGATAAGGCATGGGATCATAAATTTGATAGGCATTTTAATCCCAAAGTTTTGCATGTAGAGGTATGATAAACGCAATAAAATAACCCTTGCAACGTTGAAATATGTTTGCATAAAGGACGGAAAGCAAAAGGTTTTTTTTCAATTTGAAATCTTCACAAATGTCTTAGTTAGCCATTTCCGGTTCATTTGAATACCCATGTTATGGGTCTACGGTCATTATAAATGTTTTCATTCTTTCAGTGCAGGGACCGTCTTGATATGCCAGAATCGATTCTGACGTATAAAGATTGTCCCCGCGCTGAAAGGGTTAACCTATGATCGCCACGTTATTCAATAATTTGATTCTCTCAAGTCTTAACCCTTTAGTCTATATCTACATTAAATAATTCAAATTTTTCAAATTAGTCAAATTTACTTACATTAGTATTTCAATCGAAACATACAGAAATACAACCAATTTAAAGCTCATTTTTCATTTATTTATTTTTGTTTTGTGGAAAAAAACCAGTTAAAAACGGCTGTAGACGAGATTAGCACTTAAAGGGTTAACAGGATTCCCGATGGGCTCGTGAAAATAAAAGGAGTAAAATAAACTTATAATAAACCGTAAAATAATAACATTAATTAATTATTATAGCCTACGGTATAGTAGTGCTTGTATCATCTGCGTACCGTCTAGGTACACAGGTTAATTTTCTTTATCACCATTATAATATGTCAAGAATGCAATATTTTCTTTACGCTATGCTTTAAAAACAGGTATTGTATCATCAATTAGGAATGTAAAATATGCAAAATTTATTCACGTTTCTTTATTTACTCAAACATTACACAAAATCTGCTAAAATAAAAATCTTGATGAATTTCTTATTTATAATCCATTTTAAATAATTCAAGAAAGAATGCTATTATTTTTTTTTAATTTAAAAAATGTACCAAATGTACATTTGTGAACATAACTGTGTTTACTGTAGAAGCTATGTCCAATTATTGGTTAACCCTTTAAGCGCCGGTGCCGCATATATTCGGGTTTTCATTTTTTATTAGCACATTAAGTAGACTCTACCACCTTTTAAACATGTTAAAGATAAAATGTGACATCAATCAGCAAGATTTGAAAAGAGTTGACCTCCATTTTGTCAAATCTAAATAATTTTCACTCACTTGAAGCTGTGGATCGCGTCAGCGAGACACAACTTCAAGTGGGTGAAAATTCAAATTGAATAATTTGGCGGTTAAAGGGTTAATTACTCGGTTACTCCATCACTGTCACTGTTTTTGTTGATGACATCATGACCTGTTAAGGGTATAATTACCTCGTGTATCTTGAATGAAAAACATCACTCGTAACTATGTTTCGCCTGATGGATATTAACCCTTTGAGCGCCGATATATGTTTGTATAAACCAAGAAACGAAAGGGTTATTTTCAATTTGAAATAATTATAAATGTCTTAGTTAGCTTTTTCCGCTTCTTTTGAATAACTATGTTATGGGTCTACGGCCTTTATAAACACTTTTACTCTTTCAGTTCGTAGATCGACCTTAGACGTCAGAGTCTAAGGTCGATCCCCGCGCTGTAAAGGTTAACCCTTGGCCCACTAAACTATCTAATTGAAATTTTCACTCACTGGAAGTTGTGCGTCGCGTACTCAAGTGGGTGAATATGATTTAAAACAAAGGCCAATTAATTTGAATTGGTAGTTTAAGAAACGAACCACTTCCAAACGGTGATATTTATAGTCTTAACATATTTATCGAATATCTGGTATTAAAAAAGATTACAATTGTAATTGGAGCTCAAAAGGTTAATTTAGCATACCTACAAGGAATGTCCCTCTGATCCCCAGGGAGCGTTATGTTATACACATGAGATAATATCATTTATTTTATGCCAGTAAAATAAGTAGACTGTTAAAATACTCATAGTGATCCTATAGCTATTTTTATATTAAATGAAGCATAAAATAATCTATTTGATTACAAAAAATCCACATTTGACTCTCATGGCCGGCGGCTGGTCGCACTCAATCAAGGGTTGAAATTCAGGAAAGCAAACAACATATCATGTAATGCTAAATGCTTGACTGAGCATATAATATGACTTATAATTATACTGGCCAATTTGAAAAAAACGTACATGCCAATGATGTAGAAAATGATGTTTCTTATTAAAACAAATATTTGAATTAATTGTCGTCATGAAATAAAATTAGATGAAATAAGGTGTCTTCCATGGAGTTAGTCAATAAAATAATCACCAATCATTTAACCCTTTCAGGCCTGAATTTACCATTGTCATCTTCATCCACTACAAGCCGCGAATTGCTGTCGCAATTCTCGACTTGTAGTGGATGAAGATGATTGGATGTAGTTTAAAAATTAAAGAAAATTGCCATGTATTGGTAAACCCTTTTCAGAATATATTCGTTCTAAAACCCTTGGTTGTAGGGAAATTAAGTCTGTTTTCAGGGATGTATAATGATGCTTTAATGCATCGTGGGGCCGTAAAAGGGTTAAAAACCAAGCTCCGTATATAATCTGACAGAGAAGAGGGTAGGCCTACTGTATATTACAAGTGTCATGCTGTTTTCCACGGAATTAGTCAAGCAATGAAATTTAAAGCGAGACAATCAGACTAAAATCAGAAAAAAATCCGTATTTTTATTTTGCCTCTTTGATATGTCCATAATATGTCAACATGTCCAAAAACTAGAAATGCGTAAGATTTATTAATTTTGTGTGTTGCGCATTTACCAGTTAAGGGACAAATAAGGACATGATTTAATTTCGGACATGCATGTCCAAAATAATAAATACGGGCATAACTGATAAATGGGGCTTTCAGCACACCTGGTATACGTTGCCACAACAACCCAAAATTTAAAAGACTACCGCAATTCTAGTCTATGGCCATGTTCACATCCTCTGGCTATATTAAGAAGCCAAAAAAATATGGATTTTTTTATGATTTCCATAATATATAATTTAACAGGGAAGGGAGTGATGTAATGACAAGGTCAGTAACAGGCTGTACAATATATAACACGGTATCCTATGCAAACACGAGACATTGACCCAGTGTCTGAGTAATGCTGGGCAACTGTCCATGACGTTTTCCCGAAGATAAACCAACATTTGCCCGCCCCTCCTAGGGGTTTCTTATATATTAAAAGGCCGGGAAATCCCGAGGAAACCATTAAAAGTGACTCATCGCACCGGAGAGTGAAGATAGTGTCAACCATCTCCCCGCCAAGTTATCATATTTAAATTTTCACTGACTTGAAGTTGTAGGTCGCTGTAGCGACCCACAACTTCAAGTGGGTGAAAATTACTCGCACTTTTCAATTTGAGACCAAACATTTGCAAATCTTGATGTTTGAACCATAATTTCGTTCCCAGTGGCAGTGATTTGATCGGTTAATAATTCTTTTTAAAACGAGCGTAGTCTGGATCAGCGGTGAAAGGGTTAATGAGACATATTAACAATCTTCCATCAATTATTTAGCGAAGCAACCACAAACACATTAAGCATGTGGCTGAGACATTTATGAAGATATTTATGAATTAATAAGTAATAAATAAAAAAATTACCTTAAAAAAATCATTACAGTCCAATTAAAAAACAATCATATTGAAACAATCAATATGTTTTGGGGGACGTGTTTGATCGAATCAACGGAAAATGGTGCCATTTAGCTACAAGTATTTATAGAATTTCACGTGAATAGACTTGTGTGGACATGCGGACACGTGTACATATTTAAATTCGCCCACAGAGCGCAAACAGTTAATCGTAATGGGAATAATGGCTGGCACATTCTTCAGCCTTTCTATATTAGAGTGTATATTATACAATGACGATCACATCGCTGGCATTCCACTTCGTCTTG
>OZ024908.1:61705654-61721154 GCA_964017125.1 Flabesymbios commensalis
GAACGATTTTGGAAGCATTTATTGTGGCCTTTCCATATATTATGTCGTTCTTATGGGTGATTGTGAGCGATACGAGGTATAACCGCACTATTTGCCTAGTGTGATATTTGAGCACTTGTCATTGGTACAAGGTTGGTCCAGCAATTGCATCTTCACTCTGGAAACAGCTTAAAAAGAAAGCTTAGTAAAGCTTAATAAATAAAAAAAAAAAATAGCTAAATTAAATAATTTAAATTTTCACCCACTTGAAGTTGTGCCTCGCTACCGCGATCCACAACCTCAAGTGGGTGAAAATTACTCATGTTTGTTTAATTTGACACCGAACATTTGCACATCTTGATGTCTAAGCAGTCATTTCGTTTCCAAGTCGTGATTAGAGGGTTAATCCTTATAGCGCGGGAATCGACTTTAGGCCTGGTTTAGGCGTCAGAATCTGACGTTTGTAGACGTCAGATTCTGTCGTCTAAAGACGATCCCCGCACTGAAAGAATTTAAAAATATATAATGACCGTAGACCCATATAATAACATAGGTATTCAAATAAAGCGGAAAGAGCTAACTAAGACATTTATGATTATTTCAAATTGATTTAAAAAAAACCTTTAGTTTCTTGGTTTTATATAAAAAAATTCAGTGCTTTGAGTGCCAAGGGGTTAAGAGACCTCGTGATATGAGATACGGTGACTGACGACGTGGCAAAGCCAAAAGGCAGTATCTGCTTACTTTACAAGTAAGCAGATACTGCCTTTTGGCTTTGCAATGTAGCATTCATTATTTCAGAATAGGGTGTGATGTCAGCAGGGGTATATAGTTTAAAGGCCCATGGTATTCTACTTCTACGGGGTGGAATAATATGCTTTGTCTCGCATAGCACAGCATGACAACTCCGAGTACGGAAGGAAACACACAAAATAGAAGGAAGGAAACAGGGAAGCGACCGAGCGATCTAACGAACTAACAAACTATCGAACGAAGGATCAATGGAACGAAGGAACGCACAAACGAACGAACGAACAAATGAACAACCGAGCGAATGAACAAACAAACGAATGGACTGAGAAAAAGGGAGCAAAATTAAAAAATCACATAATGAGCTTCATAATTAAGGAGAAGCATGCTGTTCTCGTAGCATCCCCATTACATGTATATAGCCCTAAAGCTCACAGAGGTTCATTACCTCCCACGTCGACGTCATTCTAACATTTTTATAGATTTTCATTTCTCTCAATCCCGAAACATCCATTTTTGTCAACAGTAAACTCTGGTGATCTTTGGTAATCTTACACTGTTTATCAAATCGCATGTCAATGTTTCCGCACTAGTTCAAAACAAAATATCTGAGTATTTTGTTAGGACGAGTTGGCATTGTATGACATTGTAGGAAGATAGAGCTCTGATTCTATTTTCCGTGGTATTATACAGTGGCAACACGTTTGGCAAACTGAACCGTTGTTAAATCGACCGCTTCCTAAAAGTGTAGAAACACAAGAAGCCGCCCACTGGGCCCACGGCGTTGCTGCGACGTTGAATCAACGTCCTTGGCGTTGATTCAACTTCGCGGCAATGCCATGTGTCCATTGGCTGTTCACGGCACCTCGTCATGAGATACAAGGTGGCAAGCGCTTGTTTTGACAAGGAGGTGCAAATAGCTGGTCTGCTCGTGACCGGTGGTGAGGGTGTGTTTGCTTTGGATGATGACCATCAGGGGCTTATGGGCCGGTCAATCTGTCCACTGGACACCTAATTGGTGGAACACAATGTTGTTTTAACGTCTGTCCAGCGTTTTATGTGCATATCTAAGCGCCTGCATTTTTGCAATATGATTTGTGATTCTTAGTACATACATATTTGTTCCAAAAGTGTGTGGATATCACAAACGCCTGTTGCGAGGATTTTGTCGTCGTTGGCGTTTTTGCGTCGTATTGGGTGTGAACGTACGTATTCTTACTTAGGGGGCCACCATTCAATCTCCAGGGGGGGGGGGGGGGACTGGAGTTTTTGTTGCGGACAAATTCTTTATTTCAACCTGGCTCGGCGGCGCGCTGAAAATTTTAAATTTTATTACATGTTTATGGAACAGTTCTTGAAGTTAATTATTTATTTCATGCAGAATCTGCCCAAAATTATTTATTTCAATAATACTCCAGCCCTCCCCCTGAAGATTTATTATAGCCCCCTTACTATCAAAAGCGGGAAGTACAGATATGTCGGAGAAGGTCGCCACGTCGGGTCCCAGCAAAGACGCTGAGTCACCCAATGCTGATTTAATGCTGGGCTACTGTCTACGACATTGACCTAACATTAATCCAGCAATATCTTGTTTGCTAGGTAAGATCACCCTGCGAATGTCCACGGATGATCGTCTTGCTCCAAGCAGGAAGCGCAGATTTGTCAGGGATGTTGGTTGAGGCGGGTACGATCCCTTCTTTGACCGGACCAACACGTCTGTTACTGATCTGCAAAGCCAAAAGGCACAAAAAAAGGCCAAAAGGCAGTATCTGCTCACTTGTAAAGTAAGCAGATACTGCCTTTTGGCTTTAAACGTCAGTGGGCCTATCACATGGCTGCCCTATATGCTGAGTATTACCTCGATTGTTGACTCAAAGGCTCAATAATATACAATGTCACGTACGACGTCCCCAAGGACTTTTAGAGACCCACAGAGAACCTTGGCAACACAATTATGATACCTGATTATACATACGACCGGTGTGAAAGAATATAATGAAAGTAGGCGGTTGTTATCAGGTTGGTTGTGTCATTGATACATCCATTTAACCGCCGGTTCCGATTATATTCGGTTTTTCGTTTTTTATCAGCACATTGAGTATCACTTTTTAAACATGTTAAAGATAAAACGTGACATAGATCAGCAAGACTTAAAAACAGCTAACCTCCATTTTATCAAATCTGGATAAGTTTCACGCACTTGAGGTTGTGGATCGCGTCAGCGAGACACAACTTCAAGTGCGTGAAAGTTCCAATGAAATAACGCTTCGGTTAAGAGTTGAATTAATAATTGTTTTAATAATATTAAAATAGTTGGGTGGTCATGATTTACACATTGCGTTGCCGTCAGCAGCATAGTAAACGTCCGCAGTGGTGGGGTCCGCTGCAATGTAAATATTATGGTTCAGTGAAGCAAAACGACTCAGCTGCTTTAATATTCGCTGCATTTGATTGTGATATAATATGGGATTCCGGGGCCCAAGATGATATCAAGAGCCTGTTGAGTTTTTTTCAGAGAAGCACCAGTCGATTTTTATATAAATAACACAACGTTTTCGTCAGTACGTATTATGTTATGAAGCATTTTATATTCACCAACCAATTCGTCTGCTATGATGATACCCGACATGGAACAAATGACCTTCAAGCAGAAGGTCCACGTGAATTACGTTGGTAATGTGTGCCACCAGATTGCGGGGAGTGTCCTGTGTAAACTGCTCTGCAAAGGCAGTATCTGCTTACTTGTAAAGTAAGCAGATACTGCCTTTTGTCTTTACGAACTGCCCCGCGGAATCCTCAACGCAAACAAAGATGGCGGACTTGGCGGGGGATTCATGGGATCGTCTGGTCAACTAGGTCAAATCAGTACTCCCCATTGTGTGGCCTTTGACTGGTTGAGTATTTTGTCAACCTGCTCTAATAACAGGTCTCAGGCAGGCTTCATACTTTCAGCACTGCCGTGCTAAGTCAAAAGGCAGTATCTGCTTACGTTACAAGTAAGCAGATACCGCCTTTTGGCTTTGCAGAGCAGAAGAGACGTATTCGATTACAAACAGCGAGAGGGTACGATCAGACGCTCCCTATCAGTCATCAAAGACGCGTTATATACTGCCGTCGACGAAGTGCCCCTGAGAAGAAAAAACGACCTCCAAAACCATAATAGACAAAATAAGGATAATAAATACCGCCGAGCGAAGTCAAAGAAAAAAAATGCAGTAACTTGAAACGTAAGCAGTTACTGCATTTTGGCTTTGCACGGCAGAACAGTTGTACATTGTGTGGCAATTTCACAGTATGGTGACATCAGAGAGAGATCCACAACTTGTTTCGATGTTGAATTGTTTTGCTGTGTTTTTTCATATTTCACGCTTATATCAAAAGAAAATGTAACATGATAAGTCAGATAATTTTCTAAAATGCATACATGTATTTAGAATCTAGCTATTTTCATGCAGTTCATTTTATAAAAATATAAGACGCTTTATGATCTAATATTTCTCATTGTATGGAAAGATTGAATGGGATCGATCTAAAGGGTTCGCGACATGACAATAAATCGTCCCCTTAGATATGAAAGGGTGTATCTGCCACTTTGCAAAGTGGCAGATACACCCTTTCATATCTAAGGGGACGAATTGTACATCCGTAGATCGTAATCATTAACTTAAATAAATATAGGAATCCATTTAATTATAATATAAGGAGCATAGGCCTATATGCACCTCCTCCCTACGACTAATTTTAACCCACTTGAAGTTGTGTCTCGCTACCGCGACCCACAACTTCAAAAGACTGAAAATTAACAAATATAGAAATCCATTTAATTGTAAGGGGCATATAATGCACCTCCCCTCTACATCCTCTCTGGATCCACGACTAAAGTCGTCATTATCATAAGCTCAGGCCGCGGACTTAAACAATTATTATGTGTCTGGAGGGTAGTGACATTTTTCGGACCAACAAAATCCCAATAAGCACAATACATTTGTATGACATTTATATAATGTTAGCCCAACGTCAAAGACGCTGGACCGACTTTGTGTAAATGCTATACAAATGTTTTGTGCTTACTGGGTAGAGCTTACAGTATTCGGACAAATTCTTGGACTTGGGACCACTTGTTATTTAAATTAGGGAGTAGATTACCATACGCGGGTCAATTTTTCTACAAATATTCCAAAAGGGTCACCTGACCCAATTTGGACTATCTGCACATAAAAGTGACCTTAAAATGGACAAAAATGCAACCGTATATTTCATTCTGTGAATGCATATGGAACAGATCGCAGATGGCCAACAACTGTTTGCTATGTAATCATGACACAAGGTAGAGAGATAAACACCATAAAATGGTAATAATAATACTAATTGCAGTAATACTAAGACGAAATGTGAATACTCGGCGGTAGACCCACGTGTTGGGTCCTGAGTAAAGCCAGGCGATAAAGAACTATTTACACTGTGGACAATGCCGACATATGTGTTTATTCACCGGAACACTCGGGGAAGAGCGATGGAACCCCCCAATCAAACAGCTGAACAATGTGACGTGGAGGTGATCTGTGCCTTTATTTGTGTAAGTTGTACGATAGCTATGAACATGGTGATTTACCTCGCAGAATATAGGAAGCAGGTACTCGATCGGTGAATAAAATACGTCGGATCTACATCGGACCGACGTCGGACGACGTCGGTCCGATGTAGATCCGACGTGTTTTGTACAGATTGAGTCATCTAAATACGTTGATTATTTTATTTGCTTGACATACCGCAGCCTAGATTCAGTATTGAACGTTCATATAATTATTACAGACACTATTCGCCTAAAACATACCAACGCGAACGAGAGCGCGAAAGCGATCGCGAACGCGAGTGCAAGCATGATCAAATACACTATTTTATCATTCCTAAAACACACCAACGCGAAAGCGAACGCGAATTTTTACCTTCCCGTTAGTGGTTTGGAAATGATAATATATTTTTTTATCACTTTTGATCTCGCTTTTTGAGTTGGTGTGTTTTATGTTTTTTTGTTGCATATTCCCACTGGTTTTTTTAATGAGCCCTTTGGTATTCATGTGTTTTATTCGTAAATATATATAATACTGTATATAGTTTTTTGGTCACAGCCCCAAAACCGACTGCTGAGTTTATTGTTCATTAAGATTTATTTAAATACATTATATCTATTTTAATATTATATAGTTTAAAGTTTACAAAATGTTTTGTACATATCTTCCATCGCTTTTAGTTTGCATTTAATTACAATTCGACTCACATTGAAATTAAATTTTACAAAAAGTAATCACATCGCAACAGAGAAGGTTGGAATTCAAACATAACCGACAAAGCTATCGTGTTTTTTTGAAACAAATCCACAGCACATTCAGAATCGCGTGACATTTTAAAATTTTAAACGACGAGAATATTATTGTAACACGTCAGAAGAAAGAGAAACTCTGTGCGAGATAAATGCTATCTGTTTATCTTATCAGTGATCCCCATGTCTAGTCCTACTACCTACGAGTTTGTTGTAAGACAGGGTGTGGGAAAACGATGTACCCTTAACCCGTTAACCGCCGGTGCCGCATATATTCGGGTTTTCATTTTTTATTAGCACATTAAGTACCACATTTTAAATAGGTTAAAGATAATATGTGCCATCAACCAGCAAAATTTGAAAAGAGTTGACCTGCATCTTGTAAAATCTGAATAATTTTCACTCACTTGAAGTTGTGGATCGCGTCAGCGAGACACAACTTCAAGTGGGTGAAAATTGAAATTGAATAATTTGGCGGTCAAAGGGTTGAAGCGCTGAATAATTTTTGTATAAACTATGAAAATCAAAGGTTTTTTTTAAACTTAGTTAGCTCTTTCTGCTTCATTTGAACTCTCACAGTGCGGGAATCGACTTTAGACGTCACAATCTGACGTCAACAGACGTCAGATCCTGACGTCTAAAGTCGATCCTCGTGCTGTGAGGGTTAAATCATAATTATATTGCATTGTATAATTATTGGAAATAAGTTTTACTTTAAATAAGTACGTAACATAGTCAATTTGCACGAATATGAATTAAATATGAGTGTATCGGTATAGTAGTAGTAGTAGTAAATCATTTATTAAAGTCTGACTCTTATTTCACACAGATCACTCAGAGTTTGAGTTGCGAGAGACACATACTAAAATATCCAAGACATACATAAAAACATAGTAATAAAAGATAAAAGTTATGGAAGGCGAGTAAAACGTTGTGCATACTTACATACATACTTAAATACATACATACATAAATACATACATTCCCATACCTAATTATATTCATGTATTATCTTACATAATTTATCACATTGCTCCTTATATTAATAATTTTAAGGCAGGTTTTGGCACATTTTGAAACTATAGCATCATCATTAAATAAAAACCGTAGCTTAGCGTCTTCGTCATAAGACATAAAATCAGAGTTAATATAACACGCCTGCGTGAACAAAGCTTGCCGTACACCATTATACATAGGACAACTCAATAAAACATGTTTTTCATCCTCAACACAATTTTCACAAAAATTACAAAATCTGTTATTTACAGGTATACCGAGGTAGCGACCCAGCTCTAAATTAATAGGCGCTACACCACTTCTGAACTTGCTAAGCGCGCGCCGCTCTTTATATTAACATATTTTATCTTGATCACATACTGCTCTGCACCATATTCATCTTTCAACTGCCTATATGTCCTTAACTTATTTCCACCGACACCTCTTCTTCCCGTTTCCCTGTTTATCGTACTATGCCAGTCACTTACACATTTACAAATACAATTATTCCTCACGAGGCTGATCATTTCTTGCTTGCTATTACAACACTCTATCTCCTTCTCTATTCCTAAGTCTTTAAGAAATGTACCTACGCGACCAGGCCAGCTCTTTTGTCTTATACCTGATGACGTGCCTGCCCAAATAAAACACTTTTATTTAGCCTATTATCTGACATATTAATTAATCGATGGTACTGTCTTGTCATTTCCACGCGCTGTTTACATAATGGTGGTATGAGACCCATGTCACCTCTAGCAGCGGCAGTGGGCGCGTGTTGACCGAGCCCCAGATATAAAAGTGAACTTCTCCAATTAAAACAAAATACCTGTTACACTTCTTGACGTCGAAGTATAAGCTGATATAACTGACCTTAAACTGCGTGAACGTTCGCTATGTTGACTCTCCCGTTATAAGGTTATATAAGTTGTTGGAAATTTTAAATCAGATATGAATATTCAAAATTAATGAATCTCATAAGCCTAAAAAATTAGCAAAAATGCTATTTTTTAACACACATTACATTTTGGTAAAAATTTTAAATATATGTATACTAATTATGTGTAGGACTACTAATTTCACGGCGGTCATCTAGGGGTGGGGAGGGGGGTGGGGGTTTAGAATGAGCCCCAGGGCTGATACAAAAAACCCTAGATGCTGTGGTTCGAGCCAATATGTGGACCAAGTATGGTATTCTATCGCCGACCAATGGAAGAGTGGCTCAACCTCTCACATGACGAGATCAGCCAATCACAGCCGTCGTTCAGTCGTTATTTAAATCAACGGGTGTAATACCATACTTGGGCCTCTTTGAGGTTTACGTCACGATACTGGTATCGTTGTTATTTTGTCATTTATTTGAGCCGTTCAACCCTCCGTCTCGCCACCACGACCCACAACTTCAAGTGGCTGAAAATCACTCACATTTGTTTATTTTGCCAATATTTCATAACATCAGTTTAACATTTAATTAGATCGTCAGAAAACCTAAAGGCGCTTGTTCTGCCCAAGGATATTCCGTCCCCTTGGATATGAAAGTGTGTATCTGCCACTTTACAAAGTGGCAGATACACCCTTTCATATCCAAAGGGACGACTTATTCTACCCTTACAAAGCATAGCACATGCAGTGGTGAAGGCCGATCATGATAAAGACCCAGCCCCCAGCACTGCCACGTAGATGTAATCCTATACCGCCTAATTACATGTCTTACAATAAACACATTACTTTAACTTTCCGACAATCAGTGCTCAATAGTTGAGTGAGTGTAGTGCCAGCCCAGCAGGTGCTGAGAGAGGCTCAACACTATCACTTTTAAATAGTGAGCTGGTGAAATCATCTAGATATTATAGAAAGCATAGCCGTGCTCTGCTCTGTTCACTGAGAGACGGATGTTCTGTCTTAAGACATACCAGTAATCAAATCTAAAGTATCTAATGATCCATCTGACCACCATTAAAAAAATGACTTTAATTTGATGAGATACATGCGAACCTTAGAAGCCTGTGCTTATCCTGTCTCACAAATACATACACTGTAAAGCCAAACTATGCAATATCTGCTTACTTGTAAATAAAGGTATAGATAAAACGGTAAATAAAACAAATTGAGCACGCGCTTCAGTACGTTAAATAAAGGTTATCTGGTTCTAGACAGCTACAACCAAAGAGCTTACAACTACAATGAAACGCTCTAAAAACTGAAGACGCGGCTGGTACATTCTCTGCAAACACCAAACATTTGTATAATATTTATACAACGTTGGCCCAACGTCTTCGACGCTGGTCCAACATTGTATAAATGTTATACAAATGTTCAGTGTTTGCTGGGTTGTGGTTTCAGTCACCCTACATCCAGGCACCTATTTTCACAGTCATCATTTTGTAGATCTGCCAACAATGCCGTAAATAACCTTACCCCCGATTCCTATCTTGGCTGATGGCTTGTCAGAATTGCCACCACGTCTTTTTTCGTGAACAACATAACTTATTTCGTACTTCACAGACTGTACCCAGCGAGCACGAGAAGTTCAACCAATGCTGATTTCAAGTTTGGCCAGCCTCGCACACGGTGGACCAACGTTAAATCGACATTGGGTCAACGTCACGTGATTTGTTAGGAAGAATGTGCTGGCATACATAATATTAAGAAGAATGCAAACAAAAACATAACTAGGTTCTTAACCCTTTAACCGCCGGTGATGCATATATTCGGGTTTTCATTTTTTATTAGCACATTGAGTACCACCTTTTGAACATGTTAAAGATAAAATGTGACATCAATACAGCAATATTTGAAAAAAGTTGACCTCCATTGTGTCAAGTCTGAATAATTTTCACTCACTTGGAGTTGTGGATCGCGTCAGCGAGACACAACTTCGAGTGAGTGAAAATTCAGATTGAATGATTTGACGGTTAAAGGGTTAAAGAAAAATGACAGATCATAAACATATTATACGATTAACCCCTTGAGTGCTGAAACTAATACACGTATTTGCTATTTTTATTCTATTTTAACCCTTTCAGTGCGGGGGACGAATTTAGACGTCAGAATCTGACGTCTACAGCATAGACGTCAGATTCTGACGTCTAAAATCAATCCCCGCCCTGAAAGAGTTAAATAATTATAGTGGACGTAGAACCATGACATATAGACATATATTCAAATGAAGCGGAAAGAGCCATCTAAGAAATATATGATGATTTCAAATCGACGAAAACCCTTTGTATTGGTTCTCATAGTTTATACAATGAAATTTCAGCGTTATAAACAGTGGTAAGGGTCAACGGTGGGAATGGGAATGGCAATGGCAATTCCAGCTTTGATAGAACTGAAAAATACACTTTTTTTCAGAAAAACCGCGTTCTACCAAACATAAAACAGTAATACTATCACAGCATTTTAAGCTTCGGGTAGTCTTTTTGTTTTAGTTAAAGAAGTATAGTGTTGTATTCGAAATAAATGACTTTGAGGCAGTCTGCATGCACAACGTTTTAAAATCCCCATTATTTCACAGGTGTTATTGCCGATGTCTTCACTAAAACCAACATCCGTATATATCTTACAATGATCCACGTATGATAAAGTGAATAATCATGCAAGAAAATGGTTTCCCAATCTTGACACTGATGCTCATAATTGCACTCTAAATTGTTCTGGAACTGCATATTAAAGTTGATTTCTCGAGACAAGCAGTATTAAAATACTTCAACAAGAGTATTTATATAGTTTTTTTTCACTTCTTCGAAAACGATGTCATTCTCACTTCTAAAACTCGATATATTATAGCCTATGTTGATTTTTGACGTTGCCGGTATAATATGTACCTTACAATTATCCTAAAGATAACGATTATCGTTATCTGATACCACGGCGATTGTGTGTGACATTTGCTGGATTTCGCTTGAAATTAGGGGTATCTGGGACATTTGATTGCCCCGACAAAGCTATCATTAAGGGATCAGTCCGGCCCACCACTTAAAATCATTTAACACTATTATACCATCTCTGGAGAGCTCTTTGTTATTATGCTGAAGTTAGAATCGGTGACGCAATTTCCGCTTCAAATGACAGTCGCCGCTGGTCCTAAGTTGTTTCGCTGTTGGCCCACCGTGTACCACGGTGGGCCAACAGTGAAACAACCTAGGACCAGCGTTTTCAGTGACAACATGCAAAGGGTTAACACGCTAAGCTGTAGTTATCAGTGGGTGTGATTTGTGAATTATATTATCCACTGGGAGATCACACAAAGCTTGTGAGCGATAATTGCTGATCCTAATTCCTTGCCGATTTCCTTGTCGTGATCGAGCGCAGCTAACTTACATTTGAAAATGAAATATCGCGTATTTATCTGATGTTTCGAAATAGGCCCACCTACCTCTTGTAGCAAAATATATCACCTTTAAGCTTTAATAATGATCGATCCTGAAATCCGAAAATAATTGATATTGGATATGGGGATCCCTTTCCTACTATGTTGTATTAACCCTTTCCGCCCTAGGTTATCTTATTTTAATTTGCACCCACTTCAAGTTGTGTCTCGCTACCGCGATCCATAACTTCAAGCTGGTAAAAATACTGATGTTTGTTTAAATTGAGACCAAATATTTGAAAATCTTGATGTTTAGACACACATTTCATTCCCAATAACAGTGATTTTGTGGTCCACTAATAAAACAGATTAAAAACGACAATAGTCATGATCAGCAGGACAAGGGTTAAACTAGATTTTAATTTGCGTGAAAATTCACAATGAAACCAATACCAAACCGCATCTGTGGCTTCAATAGCTGTTTTGACATCTTCTCAGGTCAGCTCTGCTACGTAGCGACGTCGTAGCTACGATGTAGCCAGGGCTGACCTGAGAAGAAGATGTCAAAACAAAAATCGCAGCGACTGCTCTGGGAGGTAAAGGTAATTCCGATCTGGTGGTATAGGTAATCCAGATTTTTTACAGTGCGAGTAAAGAAAACTATCATTGCACAAATGTGCAGCTGGAGATTTCAAAAGAATCACTACTATATATAGAAGGGGCTCGTTTCACTAAGAAAATCTTATCTTTACTTTCGGTCATTTATCATTAAAAAAGTTAAGATGATCTTAACTTTTCAATGATAAATGATCAAAGGTTGAGATAAGATTTCACTCCGGTTTATAAGCGAGGGAGTATTTTTTTATTCATTTAAAGCCGACAATTGCTTATGCCACCTGACCCATTTCCAGCTTCAAATACAAGAAAGCAGACACATTCAGCACAAGAGTTAACCTTTACAACGCTGAAATATTTGTGTGTAAACCATGGAGACCAGAGGGTTTTTTCAATTTGAAGTCATCAGAAATGACTCTTTCTGATTCATTCGAATACCTATATTACGGTTCTACTGCCATCATAAATTTTAATGTTTTCAGAGTTGGAATGCACTTTAGACTAAAGACGTCAGATTGTGATGTCTAAAGCTGGTCCTCGCACAAAAAGGATAAGTAATGGAGGCCCTTGTCAGAGAGGGTGTGTTGATTTAGAATTGAGACCACCCGAATCATATATAATGCACGAAATGACACATAATATGTACATGTACGTGTAGAACAATCGATCAGTCTTCACTCCACCCTCTAAGTGCGGGAGGCAAATAACAGGTGCATCCGAGTCATCAATTACGCGTCACACTACATTTAAAAACCTTTATTATTAATAATTTCACGAAATCTCGGTAATTTTTTTTTGCAGCGATTTTTTATATTCCAGCAGACTAAAAGCTACATCCATGTGTAGTTGAAAATTGCGTCTCAATTCCATTTTTAAACGGATGAGAAGTGTCACAACGATAGCGTTGAACCAACGTTGTGATAATGTTGGTCCAGCGTCTGCGAAGCCGGCCCAACATTATCACAAAGTTGGTTCAACGTCTCGTGGAGACTGCTGACAGGCAGAGACGAGCCCAATCTGGTTTTATGTCTGGAATAACCCGGAGTCATCAACCCTTTAAGCGCGGGGACAGTCTTTATAAGTCAGAATCTGACGTCTGTAGACGTCAGATTCTGACGTATAAAGACTGTCCCCGCGCTGAAAAAAATGAAAAATTAATAACGGCCGCAGACCCATAACATAGGTTTTCAAATGAAGCGGAAAGAGCCAACTAAGACATTTATGATGATTTCAAATTGAAAAACCCTTTGGTCTCCATGATTTATACAAAATGAATTCAGCGTTGAAAGGGTTAAGCGCTATTTTGAGACTCGGTCAGACATCGCTGCTGAGATCAATGATCGTATCGATCTTAAGCCGTGAGAAATGATAGTTTTATTCATTCGTGAATAAGATACATCGGCTTGCTGATAGCACGCTAATCTGGGTATTCTTCTGAGCCAGATTAGTCAAGACGGGAATTATCTTTTTATTGATTGAAAATAAAGTATTAGTCACGCTTGGGAAATGTCTTATACCGAGACAACCTAACCAGTGATACCCTTTAACCGCCGGTGCCGCATATATTCGGGTTTTCATTTTTGAATATCACATTAAGAAGTACCACCTTTTAAACATGGTATAAATAAAATGTGACATCAATCAGCAATATTTGAAAACAGTTGACCTCCATTTTGTCAAATCTGTTGAATATCACATTAAGTGGGTGAAAGTGGGTGAAAATTCAAATTGAATAATTTGGCGGTTAAAGGGTTAAACATTTCAGTCTCGATCAGATCCCGAGGAATTGACCCTCAAATTTAAACAATTTAAATTTTTATCCACTTGAAGCTGTGGGTCGCGGTAGCAAGACACAACCTCAAATGGGTGACAATTTACATTATTTAATTTCAAATCTGTGAAAACTACTCTTATTTGTTTAATTTGGGAGCAACCATTTGCAAATGTTGATGTTTAAACACTCATTTCATTCCCGATAACTGTGATTTAAATGGGAAAATCTTTTTTTTTTTTAATAGAACCCGTTCACAATAAAAGCAGCTCATTGAAAAAAATCCCATCATGATATGTCAAGGTATCTGAGATAAAGTAAAGTTGGACAATAATTCTATTCTGTGCATTTTGTATTACTTTTTGTGCTTGGCTAGTGACCAACAAATTAGCCAATTATTAGCCAATAATTAGCCAGGAATTATTCTCCTGTCTCCTGTGTACATGTATCTTATTTTTGGATCACATTCTAGAAGAGAATTTGATAAATCTTTACACTGTCATGGGCGACTATAATCGCCCAAATACACCAATCTCAGACTGCTGTGGGCGACTCTGGTCGCCCAGTAAATTCTGAACCTGTATGCAAAATAGGCCGCCGTTTTAACAAACGAACCGGATTGTCTATTAGGGACAAGATAGTATTTGCTTTGCGGAGCAGATTGTACATATTTTGTACGCGTGCATGATTTGTCTGTAAGCTCTCACCAAACAATTACTGTTTGCTAAAAGCCCACTTTAGTGCAGAGCTGTGCGTTTTACGCGTTCTTGTGAAATATCTCACTTATTATGCTCATTTCGTACTGGATTTCGCTGACTTATCAGAGTCACTTCCTGACAAAATGTAGAGAGGAGTTATACAGAATATAATTATATATATATAATAGCAAAACAAACACCTCTTAATCCTAATTGGAGGCATTCGTCCAGCATGACTTCATAGGCACCACGTCCAGTCATCCGTGTTTTACCAACATAACAGAACATGTCTAAATACAGTGAATGACCATCTTCCCGGCAGCAAGTCTTGACACAGCGAGGCCGTCAGGCCAAGTCTGCGACCTCAAAAGTAGCCAGCCTTGCGGGAGAAGATGCGACCTCAGGAGTAGCCAGCCTTGTTGAATGACCTGTTCTCCACAGGCAAAAAGAAAACCTATCATCCTGATGTGGAGCATTATTCAATGAGTGACTCTAGCAGGCAGAGCGCCTTATGAGCCACTCATTTGAGTGGCTCATAAGACGCTCTGTCTGCTAGAGTCACTCATTGGCCAACGTTGTGGCGACGCCTCGTGTTTGCTGGCTATGTGTATAAACGTATATGAGTACACTCTTGGCACAGAGGGTTCCTGGGTTGTTGTTTTTTCCTTATGTTCGGGTTCCTCATACACCATATGTGGAGCCTTCATCTGTGTCGCTTTATGGAGATTTCGTGGGCTTGTTGTGTTAAGAGTGTAGGTCGTCTCCTTGGATTTGCCATCCTATGGGGTGACAGATACATCTGTCTTAGCCAGGACGCGATATTTTATTAAATACATCATTTACATAATGCAGATGTGACTGATTAATGTGGAGAGGCCCGTCTTGTCATTGCCACGTTATTATTAATGTTTATCATGTGTATAATACTACCTCATAGCATAGTTCTCTTCTTTCTCTATGCTCATAGGCATGATAAGAGTTCAACAAAACGTGTTTTTTTTTGTTGAACTTAACCTGCATCCACAAGAAGAGTCGTTATTGTTATTGTTATTGTTATTGTTA